>JAYMFT010387169.1:0-35462 GCA_038088735.1 Panulirus argus | reverse complement strand
GTAACACCATTTCGGAGTTACTGATTTCGGTCACATTACACACACACACACACACACACACAGAGAGAGAGAGAGAGAGAGAGAGAGAGAGAGAGAGAGAGAGAGAGAGACTTTACCGTGTAAGATAAAACCAATATTTTACTTTACTCTTAGTCTTTCATCTGTTCTTCACGGTAATCTTACGTATAACAAGACCCAACATCTTGTAACACAACAGACACTGGGTGGACGCGTCTTCTTACAACTATACATTAGGCTCAGGGCCTCAGACAGATCCATTTATGATACGAATTTCAGAAATACTCAGGACGAAACATCATCAATGTCCTATTTACTGTAGAATCCTTTTCTTTTAAGTCTAAAAGGCATCCTGAAGACTATCTGGCAATACCTTACCTGCGGGTGCATCGATACAGCGACCACAAAGGTATCTTTGGGAAGGCGTCACTAGCAAATGCACTGCGATTCCGTTCATCTCGTATGTACAGTGCAATACACTAACTCCTGTTCTGTACATCTCGATGACAGTGACCGCTTTGTACAACACAACACTGTTCACAACAACTGAACTGTATGCTGCAATCATGTTATAGGTTTAATACCATGCAATTTTACTGGTCGAGGCATTACTCAAGTATAAACTTCCTCAAGGAACAAGGTCTCTAGAAACACACTCACACACACTAAGCGCGAAGAACTAACAGAGAAGGTCCAAAGGAAGGCATCAAAGATGGAGACAGATTAAATAATACTGAATTATAGGGTACAGTTAAAGACCTTAGATTTGCCCATCAGTGAAGAGAAAAGATTGAGTGGCGACCTGATCACAGCCTTTCAGTTTTTAATCCGCTCTGATGAAGTCAACCATGAACAGTTCTTCCAAAGATGTAGGGACAGAACAACCAGAAACCATGACGCGAATTACGCAAGAAATTTGTTGGGAAAGATGTAGAGAAGTACTCCTATGGTATATGAGAAATGGATTAATGGAATAAACTGAATGACGATGTTGTGAGTGCGGACAGCAAAAAGAAGTCTAAAAAATCAAGATGGAGAAATTTCAAGAGATGGGGACAATGAGTGTTTAGATGTCGAAACATTCCTTTTGAACAGTTGCTCCGTTTATACAAAGGATTGATTCGCCCTCGTATGGAGTTCTGCTCTTACATCTAGGGTGGTTCTAGCTCTGCATCCTTACTAGTCAGAGTTGAGTCGAAAGCGATCCGACCTATAAATTCTCCCAGAATAACTTCCAAACTTGACCCTCTTGGCCTACGTCGCAATGCTGGTTCACTTTCCCCTTTCTATAGGTATTTCTTTGCTTTTAGCCCCCGAGAGCAGGCTGCTTGTGTGCCCCCACCACTAACAGCTAGACCACGCAATACCCGGCAAGTTGTGGCGTTACTTGGTTACTGTGTGGCCACTGGCCACTCAAGGGTAGGCCGTTTTGATAACTGCTTCTTTCCCTACACGTCGAAGCTGTGGAACTCTTTACCTTCTCGTGTCTTTCCCAATAACTATAACCTGGCAGATTTTAAAACAGATTTTTCACTTCCTCTAAAATTCGTACATATTTCCCCTTGTCTTTTCTTTTTCCCTCTCATAATTCTCTCTATATTTCAGTTAAGGCTCGGCCTTGATGTAGACTTTTGTCCGTGACTGGAGCCTTCAACATACAAAAAAACACTTCCCCTATACAGTACAAATTGATAAACACACACACACACACACAAAAATATACTTGTGTGCTGTACATACATATATCCCTGGGGATAGGGGAGAAAGAATACTTCCCTACTGTTCTCTGCGTTTCGTAAAAGGCGACTAAAAGGGGAGGGAGCGGGGGGCTGCAAATGCTACCCCTCCAGTTCTTACTTTTCCAAAGGAAGGAACAGAGAAGGGGGCCAAGTGATTGATCAATAGAGACCAAGAAAATGCACAAGAAATCTATTATCAACACAAGAGGCCCCAGGGTGGTAGCAGTTGTAAACCAATCCGCCCTTGACCCCAGAGTTCATACACAGCTTCTGGCCGCAGCATCCACGCTTCTAAAAGGCGTAGTCCAGTCCACCCTGATTCAGACGTTACTCCTCTACGCGCGGATAGGGTTCACCCGGGATGTTTCGGGACTGGAAACGTTCCCACTTCCAGTGTAATTCCTGTCATCCCGGCCTGTTAAATGAAGGACAGGATATACGCCGTGGTGATTCGGTGACACGAAATACACTACAGTGATTTCCATTTCCAGTTAGAAATAAGGAAAGTACTGAATGAGGATGCGATTGGTGGAAGAGTGCGTGAGACCCCAAGTGAGGCTCCGCCTCCAAGATGCTCCGCCCATCAACAGGTGATGAGCGGCTACTTGTCGTAGATCAGTCGGTGTTTGTGAAGCTTCGTGGTTGTTGGTGTGACCTGCCGCTGGATAACAGTTGAGTTATAACTCTGCGCTTTGTGTTGACTACAGAAAAGTAGCGTGTACTTTTTGTGCCTGGAATTTGCATTCGGTGATGTGAAAATACGTATTACGTGAAGAGTAGACTATGTCATTTTGTAGAAGGGGGCTTTGCAGCAAAGAGTTCAGAACCGAGTGAATATTTCAGGTAAGATAATGTTTTCTTCAATTTCATTAGCATATTGAATATTACTATTTACTAAATGCTTCAGGTATTAAAATCATTTGTGCCTGTAAAACAACGATATATTTAAACGCATAATCTTTCAGTGTAAACAAAATGCATCACAATTACAAAAAGTGGATTTTGATTTCCTGGTATTTAAAAAGTGCACCTACCGTCTCCATTTAAGGTAAGTAGTTAAGAACCTCCACACTCAGCCCATAAATTGTGGTGGGCAGGAGAGGTGCCCCGTACCCCTGGTGTCTCCCAACAGGTGGTGTCCCTTAATTTGAACAGAAATCAGGTGGGGTAGGTAAGACGGATGTATGAACTACGTTCCGTTGGCTAATAGTGAATGAACTGGTTGTGAGTACAAACGATGAGTGAAGTACTACGTCTTTGGACACCATTGCGGCTGATGGTCTGATCTCCCACACTTCACTCGTGTTGCTTCTTGTCTGCAAGATGAATTCCACCTTAGTTTACGCCATTGTCCGGTGTGATGTCCGGGTTTACATAACTTTCAACACCTTAATGTATTTCAGCGATAAGAGGCTGAGGTAAGGTATGTGAGATCTAGAAAGATTTTAAAGTTTTCTTTGTATGAGAAATCATAGTCGGTGTTGATGCTTCTGCAGATGTTCCATCGTTCTCAGTTTGTTTGAACCTTTGAAATGTTAAACGTTTAGAATTAGGTTATCTTGTTTTACAATGGACTCTTCTCTCACTAGGATATAAGTCATATCTGGAATGATAATGATAACCAGGGTTGAGAAATGGCTGCTAATTACTGGGCTTCAAAACACTTACTGGTCACTAAGGCTTAAGACGATTCACTCGGAGGTGTTTTGGTGTCACGTGATGGAGGGAAGAACAGTGGAGCCAAGACGGCAGCACTGAGATAGATGGGTAAAAGCGGAGTAATTTCTGAATGGGATGATGGTAATGATGGTAATCAGTGACGGGTGATTTAAATGCGAAGATGAGTAATTGGGGCATGGGATATTATTATGAATGGAAATGGTGAACAACTTGTGGAGTTGTGTGCGAAAAAAGCACTGGTGATTGGGAATACCTGGTTAAAAAAAGAGGGCCTTAGCTGCCCGTGCCGTCTCAGCTAACAGAAAAAAAGTATACGCTTGTGAGTAGGAAAGATGGTCAGCGAATTTATTGGATTAAATACTAACTGACAGGCGTGCAAAACAGAGATTTCTGGATGTGAATGTGCTGCGAGGGGCGGCTGAAGAAATGTGGAGGCTAGGGTGAAAATTTGTAGAGGTTTTCGGAAATGAGATATTATGGGTCAGAAGAGAGCGGTGAGAGTAAGTGAACTTGGAAAAGAGACCTGTAGGTAGAAAGGTCGGGAGAGATTAAGTGTAAAATGGCAAAAGGTGAGAGTAAACGAAACTAGGGGAGTGGGTGAGGAATGGAAGGTACGAGTATTTAGAGAATTAGTGCTGGCATGTGCAAAAGACATGCGTAAGTGGAAGGTGGGCTGATTACAGAGGATAGTAAGTGGTGAGATGACAAAGTTGCAAGTGAAAGAGGAAAGACAGGCGTATGAGTGATACTTATAGGGAAGGGATGCAAATGACTGGGAGATGTGTAAGAGAAAGCGACAAGAGATAAAAAAAAATAAAGAGGTGCAGGGGTTGAAAAAGAGGGCAAACGAGTTGGGATGAACACATCGGTAAATTTCAGGGAGTTTAAGATGTTTTGGAAGGAGGTTAATAATATGCGAAAAAATGAGAACAATATGAACATAGGTCAAGGAAGCCAATGGGGAAGTGGTAACAGGCAGCGAGGAGGAGAGGAAGAGAGTATTTTGAAAGACTGTTGCATGTGTTTGATGATAGGGTGGCAGATATATGGTGTTTGGGTCGGGGTGGTATGCTAAGTGAGAGTCATGGAGAGTGGTTTGGCGATGAAAGAAGAGGTGACGAAAGCCTAAAGTAAAATGAAATGTTGCAAGGCGGCTGGATGGATGGTATTGCAATTGAATTTCTTAAGAAAGGAAGTGACTATTGCTGACTGGTTAGTTATGATTTTCAGTGAATATATGGATCATGGTGAGATGCCTGAGATTGGCGGAATGCATGTATAGTGCCACTGAGTAAAGGCAAGGAGGATAAAGGCGAGTGTTCGAACTACAGCGGTATAAGTTTGTTGAGTGTACTTTGTAATTTTTAAGGGAAAGAAGTAATTGAGAAGATGAGGGCATGTACAAAGCAGCAGATTGGGGGTGAAGAGTGTGGTTTTAGAAGTAGAAGAGGATGTGCGGATCAGTTATTTGCTTTAAAGAATGTATGTGAGAAATACTTAAAGAGAAAAAGAAGAATTTATATGTGGCATTTACAGATCTGGAGATAGCATATGATAGGGTTGATAGAGATGCCTTATGGATGGTTTAAAATTATACGGTGTGGAGGAGAGCTGCCAGAAGCAGTGAAAAGTTTCTATTAAGTGTGTAAGGCATATGTACGATTAGGAAGAGATGAGAGTGAATTGTTCCAAGTGAAGGTTGATCTGCGGCAGAGGTATGCGATGTCACCATGGCTGTTTGATTTGTTTATGGAAAGTCTTGGAAAGAAGGGCGAGGATGCAATCTGCAGGGGATGAGATGGCTTGAGAAATGAGTCAGCTGTTGTTTGCTGATGACGCAGCACTGGTGGCAAACTCGAGTGAGAAACCGTAAAAGTTGGTGACTGAGTTTGGAAGAGTGTGGGAAAGAAAGAAGTTGAGAGTAGATTTGAATGAAAGCAAGGTACTGAGTTTAGCAAGGTAGAGGGACAGGTTATATTGGGTGTGAGTTTGATTGGAGAAAAATTGGAGGAAGTGAAGTGTTTTAAATATCTGGGAATGAGAAATGGATCATTGGAAGCGCAAGTAAATCATAAGGTGGGTGAGGAAGCGAATGTTCTGGGATCATTAAAGAATATTTGGAATGAAAAGTCGTTATCTGGGAGGGCGAAAATGGGCATGTCTGAAGGTATAGCAGTTCCAACAATGTTATGTGGTTGTGAGGCATGTGCTATAGATGAGATGTGCGGAGGAGGGTTGTTGTGATGGAAATGAAATGTTTGAGGACACTATGTGGTATGAGGTGGTTTAGAGGTGTGGTAATAAAAAGAGTGTGGTTGAGACAGGTGAAGAGGATGTACTGAAATGGTTTGGACATAAGGAGAAAATGAGTGAGGAGAGGTTCATGAAGAGGGTATGTGTCGAAAAGTGGAGGGAACAAGGAGAACGGGGAGACCAACTTGAAGCTGGAGGGATGGAGTGAAAAGGAATTTGAGTGATCGGGGCCTGAACATGCAGGAGGGTGAAAGGCGTGCATGTAATTGAGTGAATGGAAACTGTGGTATACGGGGGTCAACGTGCTGTGAAAAGACTGAAACAGGACATGTGAATCGTCCAAGGGAAACCATGGAAAGGTCTATGGGGCCTGATTGTAGATAGGAAGCTGTGGTTTCGGTGCAGTACTCATGACTAGAGAACGGATGTGAACGAATGCGGCCTTTCCTCGTCTGTTCCTGGCGTTACCTCGCAACCGCGGAAAACGGCAATCAAGTATTAAAAATAACAAAATTCGTTTAAATTAATTGGAACTAAACGATCATAATATGCAAAGAAAAAACACGTCTGTAACATAATCACTGGCAGTATGAAAATGGTTGGGGAAGGAGAGTATTACAGACAAACCTCGTATTCTAGCGTGTCGATTTATATGAGCTCGTATGGGTTTGTTCCACTCATAGTGCCGACCTGTAACTCATGGACGAAGGATCTCAGGAGGCATCATGTGGCTGTGGTAAGAATGGTGCAGAAGTTTATTCTCGAATTGTTGGATGAGTAACTGAATGTTGAAGAGTTCAGTGCGTTGAGCGCCTCTAACTAGGCTAGGTATTAGATATCTTGCATCTTAGTCTTGACTAGGCTAGATATTAGACACCTTGCATCTTAGTACTAACTTGGTACTGAATAAACCGTTGAAGTCATCCAACCAGCTGGGCATTTTGATAAGTGATGGAGGAGAGCGATGGAACTTGTTCGGGGCAGAACCTCCTTGTCGAAGTTCATCATAAGTAAGCTACTCGTTGCAATGAAGCGCTCTACCTGGCGTCTGCGTGCATCTGGCGTGTTTAGATTCATGTCCTGACTCTGTAGGTTTTGGGGGCAGAGAGGCAGGCTGGAATCTCGAAGAGATTGTTAATAAGTAGAACTGCTGCTTTACTGGGGAAACTGATTTACGTAGGGAAAATAAGGGGTGTGTTCAACCCATTTAGCTCTTTCAGTTTCCCATTACGCTTGCATTATTTTTGTTGCAGTTTGGTCGAGGTAATAATACTGTTTTGCAGCGCACATTTCGCAAATCACTTTGCTACGAATGACCGTAGAGAGAGATTAATATTTCTGTGGTATAAGACCTCGTCTCGTTGTCGCGTTAGTCTTGTGGTTTGTGATGTAGGGTACGTCAGATGATTGTAGTATTTCATGTCTCTTGGGGTGAAAGTGGTGGATGGCCTTCATATTTGTGCTGAAGTACATCTTGTCAGTTTCTGCATCATCCATGCCTATCACCTCACTGTAGGGGCACTGAGTAATCAGTCTGAAATAACGTAACGCAGATATTTTAAAACTTTTGACGCTCGGCTCCTGATGTTGAGTCGTTTTGGGGACGGGGGAGGGAGAGAACCGAAGTGAATGGGCTGCGACTGAAGAATGACACTGGCTGGGTTGGTATGTGCTGATCAGCCATATCTGTCAAATTGTGGTCAAGTAAGTCTACAACTTGTGATAAATTTAGCTGTTACTTCTGTTGTTTCATTTAATGAGAATTTACCCACCCAACACTTACTTGGCATAATGACACCTTACTGATGTCACTGGTGGTTTTTTTGATACGATAATTAACTGATAGACTCTAGAGCGAGGTAAGAGTGTCACTGTGCCGCTGTGTTGGTTAGGATGTTTACTGGACACTCATGATAGATCCTAGGATTCATTCCTTAACATCATGTATGAACAGTTATCTACACCTACTGTTTTTTCTTTGTAAAATTGTCTAATGTGTGGATACATAGGTTATATTTCGTATCTAGATATTTCAGTAGTGTACAGTTAAGGTAATAAATCGTCGTGGAATTTTACAAACAGTAGTGAACCTTCTTATAGTGTTTATTACCCAAGAAAATAATTCTGGGGACGAAACTCTGCCTCATACGTTGTTGAAGGTGCATCTTGTATGTTGTGGCTTCGTAATGTACATCACTGAATGACTGGTAAAACACTCGCCTGTTAACAATTAGCACGAGTGTTTTATTATTCTCAACGCATATCCCACTACTGACATAATAGTCACTTCTACTTTCGAGGTTTGCGTTCACTGGCGCAGTTTAGCACCAACAGCACGTATATTTTCACCTTCAGCCCAGACAGTCGTAGACTTGACACTCACACTTTTGCAGTGCGTATAGTCAGTCATCCCTCACATAAACACTGTTACAGTGAATACATACATCGTTTCCGAATACAACTGAATACAAGTAAACGTTATGGTAGTATATACGATGCACTCACATCGCTGAATGCAATGTTGCACAGGCGCAGTTGCACTCAGTGCCCAAAATGTTTCACTAAACCGACGTTGCACACAGCGTTTGCACTGCTGTCTTTGGCCAATGAACTTTTATATCGGGGAGTGTCTGTGGAACCGGTACCGGTGTCCGATTTTTGCAGTCCCGGGGACCGTGATACCTTCCGATTTTGTCCGATGCTTCTTCATTCAGTCATTCAGCGAGAGAAGTTCGTCTCCAATTTTATCCACAGAAGTTCGGCAAGACTGCTGTTGGAATTTTCCTGCTTGTCTGGATTATTGGAGGCCATTTCCACATACGAACATAAGAACACCGTAAAGCTTTACCTGCGGGACACCAGGTCGAGTACGGCATCGCAGGAGGACCTGCATCCTAACATAACCCGAAATCAAGAACCTCTCCCGGCTTTCTTTTGTTATTCGTCTTGATACGTAATCCAATCAGTGTTATTCAACTGTTGTAAACTTCACTATGTGAACTGCCGAATTTTTCGGTGTTACCCAGACCATGTTGACACTTGCTGTGTAACCTATAATGTATTTCAATCATTGGGGGTCCAGTCCCTGGGCCCTTTTGTACACTCTTGTTATCCTCTTTTGCGCCACCACCCGCAGGCTGGGTAGTAGTACACAATAAATCAGCCGCTCTATCGGCAATAATCAAAATCAATCTCCAGACCTGGTGCAGCTAACACACGTCGCGAGATCTGGCGTTCACTAGGCTCCCACGGTCCCCAGGGCCCGGGCCTGCAGAAACCATGGCCTGTCGTCAGTCAGTTCCGGGGAATCTCTGTTTATATTTTCACGCACTAGTCAATACTCTCAACGGACCGTTTAACATACCGTTTCGCGCAGCACTCCTCGTCAGGGTACATCCACGGTTTCTCGGTTTCTTAATCTTATTATTCACTGAAGTACCCAGTATGGTACGTGAACTTGTTAGCCTGGCACATGTTCTTTCTTGTAATTAGGTAACCCGTTACTCCCTCTCTCTTAAGTGTGTAGTTTAAAGAGTTACGTTCATTTGTTTTCTCTATACTGACGAGTTTATCAAATGATTCGTTTGCTTTAGTGGAACTCTCTCAGGCATGCAGACTTCGTATTAAGTTTTCGCGGCCTACGGGAAGTCGGTAAATAAACGCGACTTCCGAAACTAAACTTCATTCTGATGTTGACAGTGGATAGTTTTGTTGTAGCCTTTCTTAACTGTTCTCAGCTGAACATCATTCAATAGTTTAGATGATGACAGACTTCTTTGTTGATGAATTACATACATAAGATGTAACAGCAAAAAGTCTTTACTTGTAGCTGCGCTGAATAAATGTTAATAGTGTTGTACGTAATGTTACCTTCCTGCAGCAGGAGCTCGACCTTTCTCAATAGCTGTAAAGATTTGAGGGAGAGTGGAGGGATTGTTATCATACAGGACCTATATATAGCTCAATGTATTTTTCGGTAATGAAACTTTTTATGATAATTGTGTTGTGTTGTTACATGTTTTGCGAGAAGCTACTGATACGAGATGCTTTAGTATGTATCTGTCAAGGGGAATTTCGTCTAGAAATTATTCTAATTTTTACCATGTTTGGGTAGGTGAGTGGCGTGATTAATATCCTCAAAAATTGACCCCAATTTTAGCTTTTTAGCGCTTCCTTTTTGCTTCAAGAAGTTCATGAATGGAAGCTGTTGTGCCCAGCAAGGCGTGACACTTTTTCTCTGAGAGGTGTAAGATGTGTAACCACAGATCCATTTTTTCCACCATTTTCTTTTTCGGGGTTTGGAAGTCTGTCTCACTTCTGTGATAAGATAGTTTTGATGTTTCGTTAACAAGATCCTCATAGGGGGTCTTGATGCCAGTGACATTCTACGATTTCAATACAGTTCGTGATGATGGACGTTATGGAAGTGCCACACTATTCACAGAGACTGGATTGCTTGCAGTGCTGAATAAATAATGCTTAAAATGCTAACAAAGATTATATATCATTGTGCAGTGAATGCAAGTACCTTGCAACCCACTCGTATCGAGTAGATTGCAGTAAGGAGCAAGCCTCGTAGTGGTAGCGAGTGCGTCATTCCCTGCAAAGTCTGCCTTTCCTTTCAGATTGCCAAGGTGAGACTTATTCGTTGCAGGTTTCTTTCTAGATCTGACTTTTTCGCTATATACATGTTCGCCTCAAAAAAGAAAAAAAAATGAGAAGCCTAGCTTTAGTGTGTTTCATTCATGAAACAATTATTTTCAGTTAATTTAGTCAAGGTTTAAGTTCCAAAATGCTTCGGTCTCGAATAAGTTTTTTCCTGAGTGCTTCAGTAATGAAAATTGTCGTTCTACAGTTTTTTGTTCTTGAAAAGTTTAGTTTCAGAGTTCTTCACAGAACAAACGAAATTTCCCATCAAAAGAGTTCTCCGTTCCCACATTGATACCTGAGTGAACCTGGGTTGGGTCTCAGCACTTTGTGTGGCACTCAACGAGAGCCGTGGCCTCGTGATTGCCATGGGCGGTCAGCAAAACATCAGGTAATGACCGTCAACTCGTACTCACTCCACTGTGGAAACCAGCGGGAGCAAGAACTCTGTAGGGTGACAGATGGAAAGTCTGGACTTGAAGGTCCCTCCACTGCAGAACTGATGGTCCTGACTCTGTATATATGGATATATTTCCTGTGTTTGGTACCTTCACTGTAGTTATGGATATGTTTCCTGAGTAAGGCAGTCTCACTAACTGTGGATATATTTCTTGAGTAAGGTAGTCTTATAAGTTATTGGATATATTTCCTGGGTAAGTTCATCGCATAAGTTCTGGATATGTTTCCTGGGTAAGTTAATCGCACGAGCTGTGGATATGTTGCCAGGGAAGGTAGTCTTACAAGTTGTGGATATGTTTTCTGGGTAAGGCAGCCTCACTAATAGTGGATATATTTCTTGGTTAAAACAATCACGCTATTGACTTGGTGTTAAAATAATATGTGGGTATGTTCCCTTGGTGCCAACCCTTTACGGTGTATAACTAGATACAATTTTCTATATGCGTGGATATAAACAGGGTAAGTTATCACTCAAGGGGTAGCTCGTATGGCTTTGATATTTATTAATTCAGTGTGGTAGCTTCTGGAAGGAAGGACACCAAGGTGAGGGGCTGGTAGTCAGGTAGTTCTTTATAGTGATGCGCAGTTACACGTGCTCTCTGTTTACCACACACACACACACTCACACACACACACACACGGCCACTTGGAGCATCATACATCAATATATCTGCTTACAAGTTACAATGGATGGACGGTATCTGCAGGAAAGGAGTGCGAGTGATTGGGAGTACAAGAGAATTTGAGGGAGGGGCTAGAGGCTATAGGTATGCCCACCATGGAAAAGAAAAGGAGTGACAGGTCACCTGATTACGGCATTTGTGTTTGTACTGAGATGGTGACGTAGAGAATGAACAGTTCTTTGAGAGATGCAGGGGTAGAGCAACTAAAAATCATAACATTAAATATCAAATAATTTTGTCAGAAAGGATGTAAATAAGTAATTTTTGTAATATATGAGAAGCGGACGAGTGGAATAAACCAGATGAAAATACAGTATCTGAGGACAGTATGCATAAGTTCAAAAAAGTTGTATGATAGTAGAGATGGTTCAAGAGATGGGGCCCCACGAGTGTAGAACTCCTCTCACGTCCAGCACAAACGGGTAAGTAGTCGCACGTGTTGAATGAACTGCGAACTGCTACGCACGTGTACACCCGTGTAATGACACGCACACGCTCAGTTTACAGAAGGGTACATATGTACGTGCACACAGACTGAAAATCAGTTTTTAGTTTGAGTTCTTCAGCCGTGAAAAGTTTGGCTTCAGGATGTTTTAGTCATGAATTAACACACACCAGCTGCCACACGGTGTCACACACCACACGGCCGCACCAACTGCCGTGCTGGGGTCTCGGCTCTGATGAACAACAATAGACATAAAACATAAATAAAAGTGAAACTCTTAAGGTCACCGGGTGGGAAATGGCGCCTTGGTTAGTGGTTCTCGTTAAGTGTGGTCACAGGTGGTGGTGGTGGTGGTGGTTGGGAGTGGCTGTTGTTGTGGTGGAGGTGGGATTAGTGGTGGTGGTGGTGGTGGTGGTGCTGGGGGTTGGTGTTTATGTTGGGGGGTTATGGAACTGTTGGTGAGGGCTGGTGGTGATGGTGGTGGAGTACCCCTACACCGCCTCAGGTCGCTACCATCTTTGCTCCAACACGCCCTCACTAAGACAACAGTGTGTGTGTATGTGTGTGTGCCAGGGGGATGGTGCGGTGCGGTGCTGTGTAGTGGGGGTAATCGGCAGCAGCAGGAGGAACACGCGTCCTCCAAGGAGTCGTAGCTTGGCTGTGGCGTTTCCCCAGCATGAGGGAGGGTCGGCGCGCGAGGCAGGTCCCCAACGAAAGCATTCCTCCGCCAGGCTCAGGTAGCTAGTCCTGGTCCATCAAGAGCCAGAGGCACCAGTGGCCAGGGCGAGAGGCATAGTTATTGTCGTCTGTTCTTGGAAAATTCACGGAGGTTTGCGACCTCTTGATTATCCTTGAGTTCGGCGGTACTCCGTCCCGTGGTCATGGTTGTGCTACACTTAAGCACGACGGTGCGGCGGCCCTTGAGCACAACCGTGCCAAACTTGAGAGCTAGGATACAACCAGTGGGTATAATGACCTGTTCTTTGAACTGACCGTCATGGGTCTGTGTACCTCTCTTTCTCTCTCTCTCTTTCCCCATGTGAGAGCAAGCGTTAATCACCACATTTGGAGACCAGCGAGGCCTGTGGACGCCCAGCACCTCCCGAGTGTCAGGTCTGACTCTAGGGTTGTGTCAGCTACGGCGTGGGTGGTGGTATGACTTCTGACCTGACCCAAGACGCGGCTGTGTGGCTCGTTTACAGCACGAGAAGAACGTTGAAACCTGGGAAGGAACGTTGAAGCCTGGAAAGTTGAAGCTTTAGAAGGAACTTTGGAGCCTGAAATGGAACTCTGAAACCTCGAAAGCAACGTTGAAGATGGCAAAGGAACCCTGAAGTCTGGGACCCCCTGATGTAGAAATGGAATACAATGACTAAAGACATGGTTAATAAAGACAGCATATATGGATTTAAAAAGCTGATTGATAGTAGAGACTGTCCTTATAATCAATTACAAAAGTTATTACACATACGCACACACCAGCCTAAGCCAGGTACTCATTCACTGAACAGCCCCGAGAGGAGGATGAACAGCTGGGATTGGCTGTGGGATGACTGCAGCGCCTAGGATTCCAACCCATGCGGGCCCATGCAGAATCGTATTCAGTAACGCTGACACGTGTGTGTGTGTGTGTATAATTACATTTGTCCTGTACGGGGAGGGAGTTCTACGTTCGTGGGGCTCCATCTCGTGGAACTTTCTTTATCATACTACTTTTAAAACTTTTGTATGCTGACCACCAAGTTCATTCCAATCATACTCAGTTCTTAAACTGTAAAAGTTCTCCTTCACATATTTCTGACAAGTTTCACGCTTAAATACATGGTATGTTCACTGATTGCATTCTTCCCACATCCTTCAAAGAACTGTTCGCTTTCTACGCCATCGTGCTGGTTTTAAAGCTTAAAAGGACGTGATCAGGTCACTCCTCATTTTTTGGTGGGCAAACTTAAGGCCTCCAGCCTTTCCCTATAAATGGATTCCTAATTCATACACCATCCCAGTTGCCATGCGTGTGTGTATGTGCATGTTTGTGTAATATTCTTTGAAAACTGCCACACTCTTAAAAATATTACACTTTACTATCCTCTTTTAAGTGTGAGTACATTGATATGCGTGTGTGAGTGCGTGTGTATATTTGCCTGTAGTGATGTCTTCATACAAGGTGCACTGAATGACTTTATCTTCGTCTGCATTATGAAGTACTCTCATCAAATCAACCACGATGCTTCGTTTTCCACGGCCACTTTCCCTCAGGTGGAAAAACACGTTAACCTACACTTTCCTCGCTCCCTCCCAGACCACCCTCGTCAGAACACAGAACTCCTGACCTCCGTAATGGAATCACTCACAGATAAACAACTGCGTCACGACACGAACCACACAGATTAATCTCAGACATGCAGCGTGGGCTCCTCTGTGGCAGTTCCTCTGTGCTGACTTGATTAGTCGAATCTTCGTCTGTTGCATTTTGGAAGGCTTTGTCGAATGTCGTGTTCAGGTCCAGCCGTCGCCCCTCATCTTGTATTCTGCCTTGGATTCAGACGTTCCACTCTGCTGCGCCACCTGTTGTTCGGGCGCAGTCGCACCCCTGGGATTCGACGGCACGACCCTTGGGTATGGTGGCCTAGCTCTTGACCTGATCCTGGAGCAAAGGGCACACCATCACACCCACACGTCGTCCCGTCGTGCCTGAGTCGTACTGTCGTGCTTGGGTCGTACCCTTGTGCTTAGGAAGTTAAACTCTTGCATACAGAAGCATCAGCTTCCTGTTCCTATGTTTTATTTTATATGACCCTAATCAGTGGAACTTTTACTTGGCACAGAACGCACTTTTTGGTAAGCAGAATATATGTACTGCATAATCTGTTCTCTTCAGACCAGTAGCCATGTCCCTTATCCTTTACTCTGTAGCGTAAACTTAGATCGACCAACGGAGAGTCGCTCTTGTCAATCACACATAACTCACAATCGCACCTTAACTAAGACAATGACGAAAGTTATCTCTTAAAATTTCATGAGCTTGAACTTCATCGGTGTCATGAACGACGAAGAGTGAAGTCTTTTCTTCAGCACCTCGTACCGAGTTCGACGTTTCAGGGCGAGGGTTAGTCAGCGCACGTCTGTGCTACAGTCTGTTCACTGGATTTTGATAACCACGTCGTCAGGTAATAACCCGAAACAACCGGGTTGTTCCCTCACACGCTGGCACGTGACTCTCAGAGACCACCCCACACCACCACCTCCCTTCGTCTTTTCTTTGTGCGACGGTTTCTTCTCAAGGATACAGCAACCATTGGTCAGCTCTCCTGTTCGTCTAGCGTGAGTGGTTCGGAGCTCGGGCTGTAGGTGTTGCGGGAGGCCGTGTGGGCCGAGGCATGCACATATTTCTTGAACGTGTGGTAGCAGCAGGTGGCCTAGGCTAAGGTGTGGCCGGACGCGGAGGTTCAATCTGTTCTTGCGTTCTTGCAGGGCTGCCCAACAGGACTACTTGCTGGGGGAATGTCTCACGTCGACGATGACGAAGGTTATACCACTTATAACGGGTGACAGTTTATTTATAATCTATTGCTCGCTGTTACTGATGGAGGTGGTGGGGTTGAGGGTGTGTGTGTGTGCAAGGGCTTGCGCGGGTGTGGCGTCCGTTGTACCGGGCAGGGAGGTCTTGGCTTCGCTACAAAACCAAGGCTAAAACCGCCCACTGACTCACTGTCACGCATAGCTACGTCCAGCGACCTTTAGCTCTGTGGCGTTAATCTTGTTTTGCGGATACCCGATACGATTTTCGATTCTCGTCTCTGAGCTTAGCGTTCGGACGGCGGACTTTGGCCTCTGAGGGCTCCTGGGAAGGAAGGGGACCCCCGCTGTAGAGAGTCCTTCCAGATACGGTCTTTGGCCTCTCCCTCGTCCTCGGGACGGGTAGGACATTTACATCCCTGACGAGCGTCCATCTGGTACAGTTGAGGGAGATTATATGAACGGCTTCACAGGACGCAGACATAGATCGGGAAGAGCATAAAGAGTGGATCCGTTGGGTTATATTTGTTCTGATGAAGTTAAATGTAGTTATCCGTTGTGGATCGTGCAGTCTCTTCCTTGGCATCAATGAGGAGATACAGAGGCAGATATAGTTTTTATCTGGGTTAAATAGTATGGCGATGATCTGTTACATAGTCCCTTGATGCTACGGCTCATAGAACCACAGTTAAGGGGCCTAGCTTGCCTCTACATCACCCCAAACACATTACATGTACAGTACATATAGTTTCTGACTTCTCAATTCTTTCTTTGCACAAAGCATAACAAAGAAGTGGGGAACAAATGCATGTGATAAGCCACAGATTTAATCAGTTATAACAAATAGTTAATGGAGTAGAATTCTTAGAAATATAGCCACATAGACTGTAGATTCAATTTAAGGAATTCAAACCATTCGATTCACTCTACCGTTTAGTCATAAAGAGCGATAAATACTTTAGTGATACGCAGAGCCGACCTCATCTCTAACATTTTGAAAGGAGGCAATTTTGATCTCAGATTTTGTACTTAAATAATGGAAACCCATTCACTACCTTATGACAGACAGTATGTCGGGGATTCATAATGAGTAATGTAATAATTCTAGACATTAAGTGACGAGAAGTGTCGCTGGGTTGTTGATGTCTCCCAGCCAGGCAGGGCGGAAGGGCACTGACAACACTACCACGGCGGGCACTGACAACGCTGCCGCCGAGGGCACTGACAACGCCAACACAAGAGACCCAGCCAGAAACTCCGGGGTCTCCTTACCTTCCCACAGTCCCAGCTATTGTCCGTTCCGTCTTCAATTTCCATACCATTTTTTCATCTCCTTTTAAATATAAAACATATTTCCTGTTGGCTGAATAGTATGCCGGCTTGCCCGGCTGACCCAGGGGCCTCCTCACACACACACACCCACCTCACATTACCATTACATTCACCGTTCTTCTACGTTTCTGTTATTCACAGACTTTACCATAATTGGTGATCTCCCTAGCGTCGTTGCTTCTGTGGGCTCCTGTCCCAACAGACAAGTACAGTAACGAAAATTGCTAACGAATATTAATTCTGATGCACATATATTAGTTTTTTTTTGTCTGTTCCTGACGATAACTCACTAAAGTGGGAAACGGCGATTAAGTTGGTAATTAAGTGTTGAGAGTGTGCGAAAGGAGGAGATTTTAGACATCTGGGAGTGAACTTGACAGCGAATGGAACCATGGAAGCGGAAATGAGTCATAGGGTGGATAAGGGGTCGAAGATTCTGGGAACCTGAAGGATTTGTGGAAAGAGAAGGCGTTTTCTAGGAGGGCAAAAATGGGTATGTTTGAAGGCATAGTAGTTCCAACAACGTTACATGGATGCGAGGCTTGGGCTATAGAAGAGGATGTGCAGGGAAGGGTGGATGTGTTGGAAATGAAATGATGGAAGACAATGTGTGGTGTGAGGTGGTTTGATCGAGTCAGTAATACAAGGATCTATTGACAGGTGGTGTATGAGGGAATGGGAATGATTTTAAAAACCATTTGTCTCGGATGTGTTGTGGATAAGGAGGAAAATCATGCGTGGGTGACGTACGAGAATTGCCGAAGAATATGTGATTATCTCAAGTTCAAGTGTGTGCGTGTGTGTGCGTGTGTGTGTGTGTGTGTTTTCAGTCGCACTAGACCTACAAGAATGCCGAAGTTACATCATCATTTCATCTTCCGTAGTTTCACGATATATGTTGACCCTCAGGTCTGTGTATCGCTAGTGTCGTGGCTAGTCAGTGCATCCCTGGTGTAGGGGTCAAGTGTCGATACGAGACGTATTAACTCCCGTAACGTCATACGTTTAAGATGAGTGATTTTGGTTCGTTTAGACAAGGAATGTGATAAAATCTACGAGAGCTGTCAATACTGTGGCCTCAGTTAAGCTGTTGAGGCGTTGCTACAGGAGTGATACCCCATGAGCTTGAATGTCCGTCGAAAACTCGACCCTTTCAGGCGACTTTCCTTTCCTAAATAGTTAACTGAGTTTCTAACTCTTCTGATCTACTGAGAGTTACCATGACCTACTGAGAGAGTCACCTTAACCTACTGAGTCACTGTGGCCTACTGAGAGATTCACTAGCATGATATATGGTCACGACACTTAGGTTGTCCGATACTGATCAGTGAACCGGACGTGTATTACCTCACCCTTGATTCCAGTCGTACCCGTCATAGTGATGTCTCTCCTCCGTCTTACCTTAAGTTTTGTGAGCGTCCAGGAGAAGCTCTGCCATTGCTACATCATCAAGTGAGCTGCAAGAGGGTATATCTTCGCCGTTCAAAATATATCAATGTACAGGTAAATGTCGTTGCCGAAGCAACTCAGGGGTTGTTATGAAATTTTAACACTACCGTCTCATGTATTTTCCTAAGAGCCATGACCTGACACCCTTTTAAAAGGCAGGTCTTTCATTCCCTTAAAAACTCTTCTCTCTCTCTCTCTCTCTCTCTCTCTCTCTCTCTCTCTCTCTCTCTCTCTCTCTCCTCGTTCTTTGTTTAATTTTTTTTTTCTAATTCAACGCCTGAACTCTGTGAGCAATTTAGTCCGTGAATGAAGCCTTTGATAACATAAACAACAACAACAGATGCCCTTTACATGTGGACATTAGTTTAAGCTGTTTCCTTCTAAAACCATGAGTCTAGATTTATTGGTAAGTGCAAAGTGGCTCTGCAATATCACTGGAGTAACAGTAACTAAGTGTCACCCAAGTCGGGGCCAGATTGTCACATAAGAGGTAGATAATGTGGGTACTGTACTAGACACTGTCAGAGGTGTATTAAAGTACATAGATAAGATCGTAAAACATTTAATTTACAACATGTTAGACCCAAGTTTGAGTATGCAGGACTAGTGTGGCCACCCCTAGTAAAGGCGTCATTGATCTACTGGAGCAGGCCCAGTGGCGGTCATAAGAGACTGTTCCTTAAATACAGGAAAAGAAGAGCGCCAGCCGTGGACTGACTGTGTCGGAGAGGGGGAGCCATGATGACAACTTTTCAGGATTTTGAATAGAGCAGACGGAGGCAGGATTCTATCAACTTAAAGGACAAACAGGGAAGTACGAGTTGGAAAAGATGTGGAAAATACCTGTGTATTATTTAAATGGTGAATGAATGGATGATGGTAGGTGAAGAAATTAAAAAGAGAAAACAGATACGATAGCAAAGTCAAGGTTGAGAGATGCAGCCGCTGTTTAAATCTCCCTTCCCGTATGCACAACGGTAACTACACACACGCACAAACACATGCACGCACGAGCACACATATATGTGGCTAATAAAATACTTGGTTAATTACCGTTTGCCTTTACTCAAGTTTCCAGTTATTTCAGAATAAAAAGAAAAACTATTATGAAGATAAGCACAGAGCTCAGAGTAAATTTTTGATACTGTATGTAGCTATCCCGTAGTCAAACAGAGAGGAATCGGGAATAAAAAAATGACAATGTGCACAAAAATGTATGTATAAACATGTACACGCAAAAGCACAAGCAAGCTCATGCACGGAAAAGTACACATACACAACACAAAAGCACATATCGCTCCTGGTAACTCATGTGTACTTCTCCTATTTATAATTCGAAGCTCTTCTAGCAGAAATCAAAATCATCATTCAAACGTGTCTGCGTCTATGAAATTTCATGAACAAAGTCCTTAGAAGAGAGATTTACCTGGCACATGGTAATGAAGGAATCGTGCTCCTCCGCTTAAGAATCTGAACACCAAATCTAATAGGCTGAGTTTTTCTTGTAGTTTCCAGTTGCCATCGTATTTCTAATACTGGTTTTGTATTTCGAGGTCCATTTGAATTTCGCAACCATTCCTGCTATTTCGCTGCAGTTCTCTCACCTTAAGGTGATGGTTTTTCCCCATATCTCTCCTCTCGAATGGTGAGGTTTGGATCGTAGCAGCGGCACACGTCTACCTGGTGGGCCACGCGCCGGGTTGGCTGGTGGCGGGCAGGGGAGCGACGCAGCCAACCGTCTGCCGGATGTTACGCCCTCAGGCCACGCGCGCTATTTTCACTGCCTTCCGTCTTGCTCTAATATTGTTAATTTTCAGTCCCTAGGCAGATTATATTTTTTCATTTTCTTGACTCTTACTTTGCCAGGATCAAGTATGAGTCAGGCGAAGAGAAAACTCTTACCTAAAGTGCACTATATTACTTTGCTATGGGATATTTGTATACTAAACTTTAAGTTTGAACTGCTGCACATGTTACAGGATGTGAATGAGAGGTCTGCGGCCGGTGTATTTTGTTCTTGTTGGTCTCGGGTTTTTACAGCAACTTCTGTACACAGGAAGGCAATGCATATTTCAAGACGCGAGCAACTCAGTTTTTGTAATCCGAATTCAGATTGTATTCAGCTTGAATAAAAAAAAAAGATTTTGACTGCATTGTTGTCTGCAGTCAGTACACTCGCATAACCCGTCCTCTGTTTGTGTGGAGTTATCTTGTGTACTTCCGGCGGATCAGTCAGTCATGAGGAGTCAGAACGGCCGCACCGCACCCCACCCGGGCCTTGGGGAGGAGGCTGCCGCCCCTTCGTGAGGCTTCAGGCCACCGCCCTCACTCAACTGTATCAGCAGAAAATGTTGGGCGGCAAGTAACAGCTCTCATGGTCAACAGCTCTTGTTTAACAGGCAAATATAGAAGATATTTACGAGTGATCGATCAACTTGACTGAAGAAAGATTGCAGTTACTGAAATTACTGCAGCTCAAACACTGTTAGTGTATGTTTGCCATGCTTTCTGGTTCCCAGGCAACCCATGGATGGGGAGCGACATCCATTGTAAATCTTCCTGAATCTTTGTGCAGCCTTCCGCATTGTAATTTACCCAACAATTAAACCACGCTAGCCTTAGTTCATTAATGGATTAGATGGCTATTGAACTTATGATGGTTAGGCAATGTTTCATAGATGTATATTTATTGTAATTCACAGTTTCACTCTTACGTATTTCGTCATTCTTCAGCGAAAGGCAGATATGTAAAGTTAGTTGACTGCTGAAGGCTTTCAGTCGCTCTACCAACTATCTCGGCAGCGCAACACATGGCAAGCGATCAAAGCTGCTACAGTTATCCGATATCTTGTCGAGTCGTTGAGAAGAGTCCTCTCGTAAAAACCCATTTATTTACTTGTTTGAAACACCCGGGTAGTAGCTATCGTGTATGTCAGTTCCGGGGTATACATACATAAATGCATAGTAACTAAAAATTGCTTCAGTAGCGTCGTAACAGTTTGCTGCGATGTTGTTGTCCTGTAGGTGTGTTTGTGCCTAGCCTGGTGGTGGGGTGGGACTGGATGACAGCAGGTGTGGCGGTGGTTCACCTCTGGTATACACAACGCCACCCGCCCACCTTACCCTCCACTGTTATTCGCTAGGCTGTCCTCGACCACTGAGTAATTTTTCATACAATATGAACGCTAAAGAATAAATATTTTCTGTAAGTGATCATCTCTGACAACTTTTTGTCACATCTTCAAGTTAACAAGACAGTTGTCGAATTCTGCGGAAGTGACTGTAATCTACGATTGCTGAAAATCATAAACTGAACCAGCAGTACAATTTTTACTTGGGAATTACACTGCTGACATCAGGAAACCAGTCATAAGGTGATTTCATAAGTCGTTCCAGCAATTACTTGGAAGGTTTTCTGGGAAGGACTCCTGCCATAGAGAATGCCTTATTGTTCTGTCTCTTCTTGTGCTTCCAAGCGTGACTGTTGTGTCTGGTGGTTGATGTACACAGTCCGGTCACTAAACTTTATTAAGCTCAAAGGCTCAAGATGTACTCATCCGGTGCGTTTGAGCACTCCATGAGCACGGCGGTCCTGCCCTTGGGTATGATAACTTGTCCTTCGATATAGCCCTTAAAAGTTGGTCTGAGTCGTGCTGTCATGATTAAGGTGTCAAGAGGCCACTGGTTAAGGACCTATTAGATGTCATCCTGACAACTTTATTATCTCTGTAAGATTCAAGGTAGCTTCAAATATGGCTGCCTGAGCGTACAATAGGATCTACTTATCCCATCAGCCTAGCTAAGTTGTGACCTTGGTGTTTGTTATTCTATTCCTGGTGACGTGTAAATGAAGAGGGATATCTTGTATGAAATGGTAGCTAAATTCTTGTTGTCTAGAAGGGCATAACTTTTTTTTTTTCCGAAAGCAGTTTCCATAGTAATCATGACATGTGTTACACGTTGATAAGGTTAGATAGTATTTGTGAATTCCACTGAGCCCGACACTTAAGGTTTCAGGTCGAAGGCCAGGCCGTCATACTCAAGGTCTACCGTCTTGCTACAAAGTATAACTTCGGAGTTTCTCATCAACATTGGCATATCCAGCTAATACAATCCCTCAAAATTGAAGGTCATACACTGATTGCCAGGAATGTATATAAATAAGTACATTTCCTTCAGGCGTTAGTGTAATGTCACAGTGAATGATACATCAAATCCCGGTACTGGCTGACTAGTAAAGAAAATGTTTCACACACACACACACACAACGTCCATTCACGGTAGGATCAGATAACCTGATCCCACGTACAAAGAGCAGGTCTCTCCCCTCGGTTCAACAGGTTAGTTTACTAATGAGAGAAGAGAATTCAGGTGTGCGAAACCTATACTGACTTGTCAGGAACACAACTTAAGACGATGGATGATAAATCAGCTTCGTGCTATTGACCAGAGACAGGCCGTTTGTTCACTGGAAGCTAACGCAGGTCACTTGAAGCAGGAATGACATGAGAACGTCGTCATTTCTGATGTAACGCTGGTCCACCATCTGGCAACCGTAGGCAGAAATACCAATACAAAAAAAGGGAGAAAAATTTTACCTACTGACACTTTCTCAGAGACTGTAGTGAGTAAGAGTTCTCGATGAAAGAGAAAGATTATTAGAAAGAAAATTACGGTGGGAAAAATGTTAAGATAAGAAATGAAAGTAAACATCGGGTGTATGATGTATGTGAGAAAAAAATGAACAAGTCTGACCCAGTGGCTTAGTTATGATGAAAACGAGACACCAGTCCCAACACGGTGTAAGTTATGATTCCCGGCGTCATTTGCTATTTGAGTCAGGCAGAACGGTAGCCCAACCCTGGCCGGCTGATGCCTTCAGCCCACCAAATTATAATCATATTCATCATACTTGTTCTACCACAGCTTCCTCAATAAGGTTCCCGGCATCGCCCTGATGGAGAGGACCAGTTTTCACAGAACTGTGGTACACATCGCAGCCACAATCAAGAAGAATGGAGGAACTTCACAACGAATTTTGGCTGTGTTCAGTTTGTCAGGTTGTGTCGCTCTAGCCTACTGGTAGGGAGGTGACAAAGCTACAGTATTGGAGGTATTCTGTAACGGCCATGAAATATCATATCTTGGAATTTCTGTCTGGTGTAAGCGTTGATGGCTTTGGTGAAGCCGTATTGTTTGTTACTATGTTAAAGAAGCTGTCGGATGTTTTTTTAAGCCAGTGACCACGACGATGGCGTGTGGTGGCGTGGCCTTTGACCTGATCCTTGACGGTAATGTCGATGGTCACTTTTTCATACCCTTTGGTCGCGCCGTCTTGCCCAAGGGGTCGTACCGTCAATATCAAGGTGTTAATATTCAAAGGCTGGCGAAAAAAAGGGGGCAGGGGGCTGAAAGAATTTGACACAGTCGGCCAATCTGGATATTGTATTTTGGGTAATTCTTGATGCGAAGTGATGTTAGTCGAATGGATTTGTTGTCACTAAGCTGCGTATGAATCCCTAACTGACACTGCCTGAATACGTGCAAAATGGAGAGAGTATAGGGCACACACACACACACACACACAACACAACGCCTTTGTTGCTCGTTGCTGGTAAAGCGCCGTAGCAACTCGTGGTTCAGGGAACGTGCAATTTTTTTCTTTTTTAGTCTAGTTATGAGGGGTAGTAAGTAGCAGCAGTGGAAGACTGGTGTAGCACTAGCTATTGCCATTCGACTGAGACAGACGTCAGGGCGCGTGGCGTGGAGCAGTGCAGACAGACCGCGTGTGGATTTGACATTCCTCAACATGGAGGACGAAAGCGTCACATCCCAGTGGTTTACTTGGCTGGTGTAATTGTCCCGGCGTTTGGGGAGAGGGGGGGAGGGCTGTGGGGAGGAAGGTTCCCACGCCGCGCGCCTGGCCACACGTCCACCATCCTCCTGGCTAACCTTGGCTCCTGCTGCTGCTATATATTCCCCGACTCACTTGTTCCGTACCTCGACGGCAGCCTCGGTCTATTCGTTTACCATAAGCGTGTGGTACGACACGAGGGGTGTGTGTGTGTGGTGTATTGTAGGCAGGATGGCGATGGGAACTCCAGGTTAGGGTAGCCACGTGAGGCGACAGGCAGGCAGCCAGCCACCCGATAGTCCTTTGTTGGTCTTGGGGTTAAAGGGAAGACTCGTTTCACACGATTACCGCCCTCAATCCGCCTTCTTGCCACGACCGGACTTTTTTTTTTTAATCCGAGTCGCTGCTCAGCCTTGGCCTTGCCCCTGCGCCGTGTAAGGGTCAGAGGAAAATGTTACCACCGTGAACACAGGTGTCTGTATCACCGGTGCACCGAACGCGGCGTCGGAGGGCAGAGGCGGGGACTACACAAGGTGAGAAATTGGGCACTTCCTCCCGGTCCGGATGTGATGTGGAACTACCCGATGCAATTCCCAGCTTTGTCTCTGTTTGTGTGTGTGTGATCGTTCTTTATATGGGTACATATTTCTATATGTACCGAGTGTCTCGTTGGGGCTCCAAAACTTATGTAGGGGGTCTGGGGACTTGCTTCTCCAGAGGGGGGAAAAAAATTGATGGTGTTTCTCGTATATAAGGTTCCAGAAGCACGTATATTCCAGCGGTTAAGATTATATTGTAGTGGTGTTCTGCAGACCTGAAGACTCGGTTAGGTTGCGGCGGTCAGTGGTGGAAGCAGATGTGATAGGCTTGGAAGTGACTGGTGTCTGTATTTGTGCATACGGGGGAGTGAGCCCCAGAGTGACGCGGCCAGGTCTTTTGTCTTCATATTACTGTCCGCCGTTTTTGGAACTTTCCGATATTCTTGATACCGAACCTGTATTTAGCTCGTTCCACGTCAGCAACTCTTAACGCTGTTTCCTGACGAAGTTAATGACTGTTCTTGTCCATCTTCCAGTTATGACCTGTAATTACTACAAGCCTCATTGTTTCAAGGAACTGGTCAAAATAACTATCATGATGACTCCCAAAGTAACTGGAATATAACTGTCGTCTCACTGTTGTCTCCTTTTCTCACTAGTTCCTCCCTATCATTTCTGCTACCATTCTTAGCGCATATTGAAAGACCTTCCCCAAGAGGTCTTTGGGCTTCTTTAGTGGCGAGGAGATAAAATCCTTTGGTGGAAAATATTTTGCATAAAGTCATAATAACCACCTTTACCTATGCACTTTAAGGCAATACTGATAGTGAATAAAGTATGGCAATGCCTTCCACACAACCCAGTCAACCTGTCTTAAGTAATGGCCAGGCCAGGTCAGCCATGATGATCACTCTCATATACCTTTTGCAGTCTGATTCTCAAAGCTTTGACATCTCCAACTGGTGCTCATAATCTAGTTTGTTTTCATCCCTTCTTGTCCCGAATCCACGTAGTTCCGCTGCCAAGAGGCGAAAACGCTCTGCAACATATTGACACAAAAGTTGAAGATGCACTATCAGCAGTAAGTAAAAGAGCAGGCTAAGATGACTTTCACCAGGGGAGAATGAAAGAGGCTAAAAATGAGACAGTTAAGCCCTTGACCGTTCTTTTCAATAAGTCCTTTGCTGCGAGAAAAGTTCCAGATGAATGGAAATTTGCCAATGTAACATCAGTAGTAAGAAAATGGTACTAAGTCACTGCTTGGAAATTATCGTTCAATTACCTCATCGTCTTTGGCCAGAAACTTGCGGAAACCATCATTCGCGCCCATCTAGGAGACCGCCACTTGATGAACGAATTTCAGGATGGTTTTCGTCAAAATCGCTTAGTCTGACAAATCTGCATGATTTTATCAGCATGTATGATGAAAGTAAAGCAGTTGATCTCATTTATTTAGACTTTCAAAAAGAATCATTCGATTAAGTTCCGCATTAAAAGTTACTGGTGGTACTTCAGCGGTTGAGAAATTGGCTGCGAGGCTGTAAACAAAGGGTAGTGATTAATGTCAAGCCTCAGAATGATTTGAAGTGACAAATGGTCTGCCGCAGTGATCACTCTTGGGACCGGTTCTCTTTCTCATACATATTAATGATGCTGATGAAGAGCTGCATTGTGGGATATCGTAATTCGTAGACGACCCTACGCTGCGAAATGAATATGCAACTGAAATTAAACGTCTGCAACTTCAAGCTAATACTGACAAACCGAGAGACTGGGCTCATAGGTGGCATATTGAGAGTTTTACATATGTCGTAAACAAAAAAAAACGATAAGGCAAGCTACAATATGAATTCGGTTGGGTTATAAAAGGTTAAATGAGGAAAAAGAATTGAGTGTAATAATCTCTAAAGACTTAAGCCAAGTAAGTAGTTCAGAGAATTCGTAAAAAGAGGCATAAATAGTCTTTGATTCATAGCTACCTTAGTCTTTAGAAATAATCCTAACCCTTTACAGTTAATTTGTGCGTCTCCAGCTTGAATATCGTATTCAGTTTTAGTCACTTTACCTAGAAAAAAAAAATATACTGAATGGAAGATACAGCCTCGAACTACTAAGATGATTCCTGGACTGAGAAGCAAGTCTTATGAGAGCCGACTAAACGACTTTTAATTCTTTTGTCTTAGAAAAGAAAAAGTTAAGAGTTGACTGAATACACTTATTCAAAATTATCAAAGGCTTCAGTAAACTTCTAACCTCGAATGAGGCGACGTACTTTTTCCTCAACAGGATCGTTAACATTTGGCATGATACGCGAATTCGAGCGTGTGAAGGGAGTACTGTATGTAGATGCGTTTAAAAATAGACTTGCTCAATATTTAGTTTCATTTCCACGACTGACATTATTTGCGCCTCCTTTTTTAAATGAAAACTTTGCAATTTTTCCTCTTTTTGTCAGTATGTGTATTTCTTAATAACTACGTTGATATACCATCTGGTGCCTGTGCCTAATGTGGATCTCGTTCCTCTTTTCTCCCACTGTGAACATTTTATAAAGCGTCTTCTTTGGTTTCGTTTCCAAACCAGTAAGGCAATGCAGGTCTTGGGAATTCTGTAAAACAAATACCTTTTGAAATTTAGCCTTTAACTTCTCCCACATCTTTTTTATTTATCTCCAAAACAGCAATATAAATTCCTCAATTTGATTACTTGATCCTTGGCTGGCTTTGCTTGTAATAGAATTATTCTGCAGTTTTGGATGATGATCTGTCAGCAGTATCTTTTCTTTTTTTCATACTAGACGTGTTCCACTTTTTTATTTGAATAAAACTGCTTTTCGCTCACTTGTATCTTTCGTAAACAATCAAACTCCCTCAGCCTCCTGTACATATTTCATTGCTAGTCTTTCCTTTTGACTGTACTTGCTTCTCTCTCTTTCCCATGTTGGATGCACTCCCCAGTCTCCTCCTTAATTGTGGAATTCCCCCAAGATCTTTTACCATGAAGCAGTTCTTAGACTCAAAGTCGGTCTCTCAGTAGGAGTAGCCAAAGAGAATTTGTAATCATAGTTCCCATCCTTGAATCTGCTTAGTGTGGGAGTTGCGTTCCTGTAGTCACAGTTAATAAGAGAAAATGTGCGATATTTTACACCAAAAAAATACAGCAATCAAAGTTATATGACAGCCTGCAATATCATGCAGCTTTTCTTGGAGGAATGCAGTGCTTGGTAATTCTCATGACGAAAGAGTGAGGTAAATTCATACATCAGAGCAAGCCTAGCGAAGTACTGGACTGCGCAAGTCATTCACTCCATCACTGTGAATATTTACACAACTGTATCAAACTATTATTAGCGACAAATAACCTGTCTTTTGTACAAAGAATCTGAACGAAGACAGGTGGTGTTAGAAAAAAAAAAAAAAGGGGGGGGGGAGGGGGGGCAAAATGCTTGGGGAGGTGTGCTGCCGTAGACACGTGAAAGGCACATGCCTGTATACAGTAATTGCTGCTTCAAAAATTATGATTTTGAAGAGAAAGGAACCATCATCCAATTGTACACAAACGACGTAAACGTAATGTTGGAGAGTGATGATGGAGGATCAGTGTTGATAATCCTTCG
Source organism: Panulirus argus (assembly GCA_038088735.1). NCBI lineage: Eukaryota > Metazoa > Arthropoda > Malacostraca > Decapoda > Palinuridae > Panulirus > Panulirus argus. Next base: position 7,232 of record JAYMFT010387169.1, on the reverse strand, counting down.
TACTGCTGCGCCACTGTTATTTGACAAAACGTGATGATTTCGTCGGAGTAAAGTTTTCTCCCAGTAATTGACTTACCGTTGGCAAACGGGAGACAACAGGGGGGGATGAACGCCAAAGCCAACAGCCCACAACGCGATATAAGATGATTTTGTTAGATTTTCTACAATAGGTTATCGAGCTTTCCACGTTTGAACATAACAGCCTTGCTATATAATCTCGATTCGTGTCTTTGTAGGTCTTTGTCATACAGTTCATTAAAACTTTATCTTTTTGTCTTCTATATATATATATATATATATATATATATATATATATATACTTGATCTCCCTCTTTGCCAAGAACAGACAGAAATGGCCTCATTCTCTCACATCCAGTCCGTAGCTGCGATATATAAAACAAGGCATGAGACAGTGGCACATTATCCTGCAGTCCAATTTGATATGATTTCAGGAAAATTACCTGGCGACCATAACCTCGCAGGTCTCCTTTGTTCCATGTTTGTATTGCAGACAGAACTCTTTTCCCTCCAGCACACTCAGTATCACGTGGATATGTATATACCTAGGTACATGTGAAGATGCGGAGACAAAATACCTTATTCTTCAGTCTACGATTGTACGAAATTTTGTGCAGAAAGGTATGGGAACAAATCAAACTACATGAAATGTTTTTTTTACAATATGGCTGCCTTAAACAAACTACAGAAACTGACGAAATATTTTTGTTATTTCTATCGCCGGCCGAGACACAGCAAGTACCACCAAGTGCCTTAATCAGGGCCATTCCATTAACACCGCATGTACCCACCATTAGTCGTCATTTCCCACTGGATTGTATCTCTCATTAGAAGTTTACCAGTTGAATAATATGCATTTATATTTTGCTCGAGTCATTATTACTGTGGTACTGCTGTGGGCGGGTTGGAGGGGCGGGTAGTGACAAGCTGGGAGCGTACAACGAGCAGGAACACTACACAAAAGTACAGACGCCAGAGCATGTAAGTAGTCTCGCGCGCGCACACAAACACACACACGTGTGTGTGTGTGTGTGTGTGTGCGTGTGTGTGTGTTGGCACACCCGGAGCGTGTACGTTGATCAGCCGAAGACGTAGATGTGTGCTAACCAGAGCAGAATAGGTTACTCCTGCAGCAGCAGTGGGCGCTGAGTGCAACAGCGGGAGGTAATAGCAGCTGCAGCAGTAGGGGCAGGAAGAGGTAGTGGGCGGAGTGTTCCCACGCCCGCGCTCTTCGGACATAAACGAACGACCAATTTGCTCTGCGCCAGAAATCGGAAATAGCCCCGCGGGCGGAGGGCGGTCCAGGTCGTGGGAGTGGCCACGGGCTCGGGTCCACCTCCCAGCCGCCGAACCATCTACTACATTGATACTAAAGAAGTTTAATCCACCACAGCTAAGTCTTACGTTAAGCCCACGTTTTCCTTTCTTGCATTAACGGCTGCGGTACAGTTAAGATACCAATAAACTTCCAGATCTTATGACCAACAGCTGCAGGAACCACAAGACGAGTAAAACCTTAAGATTTGAGGAACATTTTCACTGTTCATTATGTTTATGAATATGTGTACATATAGGTGTTACCAGACTCCGTCTGCATGAGATTACACAGCGAGAGACAGGACACGTTTGTGAATTTGCTGCACGTTGGCCTGTACCTGTACCACTGGTGAGGCTGTACGTGTACCATCGGTGAGACTGTACTTATACACGACGATACAGTCTCGTCAAAGAACTTCTCACTTCAAAAAAGTTCACATTTCCCAGATACTGAAAGTAGCGTAGCCTTGGGCTGCAGGAGCATTTTCAAAAACACTGGTAATTATAACACTGATACAAGACATATACCCAGAAATATTCTGACAAGCACTAAACAGCCGACTTCCCAGCTTAACCCCAACCCACCAGACTTATACACCCTTCAGGAAGCACACTCCCCAGACAAACTCGGGTCACTCTCCCGTCTTACGCTCTGGACATCGCCCATCACGACTTAACTATAAACACTGTTTCAACATATAACAAGACACTTCATGTCACTGTTTCAACATATAACAAGACACTTCATGTCATACGGATGACATAGAGAACACTTACTACTCCATTGCTTGGCACACATTGGACTTATACGCACACACAACACTTTGTAATCTAAGGTCCCGACCGTTGGATGTGGCCTCATTAGTGATACAGATGCAAACTCACTCGTGATAGAGGTACAGTATCACCGGTCATACTGGTACAGTCTAGCACCATAATAAGGTATACGTGCACAGCTCTGTTCATTGAGTGAGGTCTCCAAGCGGATGTCGGGCAGCTCCATTAATTTGCTGCAGGTTGGCAGATATTAACCCCTCCAGTACTAGTACCTGTACCACTGGTGTGGCTCTACCTGTAACCCGCGACGGTGCGATTCTTGGATTTGACGGTCTGAAGTTTGACTTAACTCTTAAGCCAGGTCATCATACCGTCGTGCTCAAGGGCCGTACCGTCGTGATGAAGGTTCGTACCGTCGTGCTGAAGGGTTGTACCGTTGTGCTCTAGCATCATGTGCTCAAGTGTCGCAAAATGAGCATCAGGGATCGCACCGTCGTACTTACGGGTCGTAACGTCATGCACAGGTGATCAATCAATAATGTCATCTTACTCATTTACGTAAGTGTTTTGCCCTCGAGCTCTAACTTATGCAGGATATTAATGCCGGGCTGGTTGGCTTGAGGCTCTGAGGCTGTGGTGGTGGCGGGGAGGAGACTCTCCATATAAAGAGGGTTCCCAACCCATCTGGTGATTCGTTACACGATGGCAAAAGCCTCGGGTCGGGAGGCCAGTCACCAACCAGCAGATTATTCTCGGAAAACGTTATAGATTGGCCATTAATCCAACCACTTACGGTCCCTATCGTTTGAATTATGAGCTGGGAATGTGACACAAGCCGTGATGAGGCTGAGTGTTGCAAGCTGTACGTGTCCCCGTGAAGACGTGGGGGTTCATCGTTGTCGAAATATGTAGCCACAGTCGACAGGTTTAATACCTCCAGGTCCCCATACATCAGTGCGGCGAGGGATAAACACGACCTGGAGGTCTGATATTATAGGTTAGAGAAAAGGGCGTGCTGTGGCGTGATGACGTGTGGCAGCGGCTGTAGTTGGAGGAGGAGGAGGAGGAGCAAGGGGGGTCGCCGCCACCCCGCGCTGGAGCACCTTCCCATGATGGAAGGAGGATGTGTTGATACTGGTGCACCGTAATGACTGTGTGAGCCGCCGGTACCAAGGGCTTGCATCAGATATGCCAGTGTCAAGAGGCGGGAAAGTTCTCAGGATGCCTCGCCCTCCCTCCTCCTCTGTGCACTCTGGCCCAAGCGTTTACCGTCGACATTAAACGACTGATACATGTTTATCTTCACGCGACGTGTACTTAAAGCAAGACGTGGGTGATTACCATCGTTGCCATTTCCCAAGTAGAGTAGTTTACCATCGGTATCTCACTCTAAGCTGGTATTGTGGCCTGGAGAGACGTCTTGCTCCAGGGTAGTAAGTGGAGTCAAGAGTTTGCCATTACCGGCAACACCATCTTGCCCCGGAGTCACAGATCCTCGTATATCAACATTCAGACGACGGGCGGAGGATTATTTTAAACTCCGCTTGTAGCTCTTGCCTCCATCGTGGTGTGGGATCACGGATGATAGTGAGTAGGTGGTTGCCGCCCGCTGGTGACCCCCTGGCGTGCTGATGACTGCTCCGGCGGCGACAGTTGACCTCTCCGGGGCAGGTGAGGTCAGAGGTTATCACAACTTAGGGAACTAGTATTTTTTTATTTTTTTTTTGCTTTACGAGCAGCGGATGGATTTACCATTGTTAATGAGTAGTTACGCGGTGCTGTGAGAGAGAGAGAGAGAGAGAGAGAGAGAGAGAGAGAGAAAATTAGGCTAAGATCAGTCTTAGCAGAAACGTATAGGTCATAGAAGTGATCCCTTGCAAGATGTTACTTGAATTCAAGGACAGCTGTATGACAGACACATGCAGTTCGTTACATGCCTGGAGCAATTCTTCACTGGAACTTCTTCAGTTGAAGCTTTAAACACAACACGTTAAGGGGTATTTGATCGTTAATCTTCAGCATCACGTTAGGCAACCTCGTTCTTTCTCACAGCATTAACAGAAGATATGTTCATTACCTTCGTATACTGGAAGAGGTCGTCAAGAATTCGGCCAGCTTCAGATAAGTGAGGTTTGGTTTGAATTCTATTATTCTAAACCGTTTTTGTTGAGTCTCCCTCATTATCGGTTTGGATGAATCACTTTGAGTGTCCTCTTGAAAGAATCGCCAGCACTATCATGTGAGTTCGCCAGTAAGTACAATCACGGGAATCGCCAGTACTGTCATGTGAATCGCCAGTAGTCGTGTGAATGTTCAGTACTGTCATGTGAATCGAGTGACAGGCACTTCCTTCGTAATAATGACGTAGCGCCATCTACCATGTCAGTAGTGTCGGCGAACCAGTGTACCGGTTCTGATCAAATGACAGGAACCTTAATTCTGTCGCAGATTATGTGTATTGCTGCGTTTATTACGGATCGTGGTGTACACGACGCTCAACAGAGGGCAGCACCAGTCACTTCAACTCTGGTTCGGTTATCATAAACTATTTCACAGAATAATGAAAGTTAAAAGTAACATTCTGAATTAACAGGAACCCCTTATGTTAATAATTTCCCTTGCTCTATGTTAACACCTTGAGGAGACATACATAAGCATACATAGGGTAATACAGCAAACAGAGCGAAAGATAAATAAGATTTACACACCCAGTATCCTTATGGAATACTTATTTAAGAGGTAGAATAAAGTTAGTCACAACGATGTTCTCCCAGGGGTCGCCTTGACTTACATTTCTAGTACCTGTTTGTGTTGTCACATTTCCATGCCGCTGTGTTGCATGCTGAGCCTTCCCTAGATGCAAGCTCGACACGGTCTCCAGGCATTGCAACTAGGCTGGGTATCGGGCAGCGCCAACCTGGTCCCAGCTGGCCCACCGGTTAGACTGAGTTCATATCTATAACACATGGAAGGAGCAAGGAGAGAGAGAGTGGGCTTGGTCTCACGGACTTAATTAATAGTGAGCGCGCATCGTGTGGAATCCTGCCACACCGGGTGTCAGAAGAAGAACCTCCTGCAGGTGCTCTGTGAAGAACATGCTCGACGCAATCAAGTCAGGAGAAATACACGGGAAGAGCGAATGGCCAGAGAGAGACAAAGATATACTGACTTGAAGGTAGCTGATTAGTACACACAAACATACGCCCTGACGAGGGAGGATGACAGGGACACAGGCATCCTGACGAGGAGGATGTCAGGAACGCAGCCTGACAGACAGAACAGTTTATAGGGTTTCAGACGGGCTGATGAAAAGCGACAGGTGACAGGGCTACAGGCTGCTAAAGAATGCAGCAGTCGAATGTACAGACTAGCCTGATGAGGGCTAGACAGTCTGATAAGAGAGCCGACAGGGACACAAAAAAGAGGCAAGGGACAAGGTTGCAGACAACGTAACGCAGCGAAACCGCTGATGGGATCAGATTACACGAGGAACAGATGCAATGTCAGGATCACAAGAGAGAAACCTCTGAATTGCACAAAGCCTGACACTTCGAGACGTCCTAACAATAACACAGAACACCTGGTATGTCGAGAACTGTTGGAGAAGGCACCGTGGAGCGAGGAAGGAGTCTTGCACAGGATGAACGCAAAGTGCTTCCCGGGGGGACGCGTGTCGATGGTTGGCCAGGTGGTGGGGGCTCGTGGCGTCCTGGCGGGCGGGAGGGAGGGAGGGGGTTCGGCCCGCCACGGGACCCGCCACACTCGGTGTTAGGTGTCCGTCCTCCTCGCTCTGTTCCTCTTGTTACTGTTCCTGGTGATGCCGGTGTACTTGCTGAGAGACCACACACACACACACACACACACACTTCCTGCTTAAGACATTAGCGCTGTAGAAACTGATAGTGGCCACTGGGTTGTTCGATTAATTTATTGACGTTCTCACATGCAACGACGAAAGCAAGCTACTACATAGGTAAGCCAGGCTTTGTCTGAACCATGTCACTAATTCAAACGATATATGCTTACCATATAGTTTATATTACTGTTAAATAACGCAAAGTATACAGAACATAATTGATATACTGACACCAGAGAAAGTAATAAGATCAACAGATTACAAATGTAGTTGCTACGTTAAAGCTAGGTTATAGGTATTATTGGCATTTTGGCCTGTCTGGAGAAGTTAATCATGTGAATTGTAAACTTTGTGGCCAAAGATTTGGACACTAAAACATTATAGAGCCTTTTCAGGAATAGGTCTAAACAAACTCTACAAGAAATGTCACAACACCTTATTGTTAATAACAAGATATCTGAAATTTACGTATATATTCACTTTTTGCATCTTGTTAAAACTTACCATATGAAACTATGTAATGTGTATGTAATAAAGCACATATAATGAATCAGCTTTGTAACAGCCTATGTAATATCAACCCACTGGGGTCTGAATAAGACCCTTTGTGACCTCTGCAATCCTTTTTGCGCAACCGTTCACAGGATGAGCATGGGGTGCACAATAAATTTGCCGGGTTACCGGCATAAATCAAATGAAACATCGAGATGAATGATTACAGGAATATCTGTGACCCTTTACGGTAATATCACGTAAGTAGTTCATATGTGATTTTTAAAACGAGAACCGAAGGAACAACGGAGATGAGATATGGGATGGGTAGTGTGACAGCTTCAGGCTGTGTGAGTACCTGGTATTTGAGAGTGACTAGTGACAATATATGTCATAGTTTTGAAGTAAGGTGATGCATCATCTGGGTTGGAACCTCGTCATACAGTATAATTCCTAGCCACTTATCCTTCACCCATGGTCACTGAAATACATTTTATTTATGCATTTATGCAAATGAAGATTTCGAAAATGAGTTAAATAACAATCATTTTAAGGCATTTCGAACGAATTTCTCTTTTTCTATGTACTGTCTTTAATGGTTGGTCATATTCCCTCTCTCTCTCTCTATCCAGCCCTTCATCATGGTAGAATCTCATCGAAGGTAACCATCGGCAACTCAAGGGTGTGCCGTTTTAATAACTGCTTCTTTCCCTGCACGTCGAAGCTCTGGAACTCTCTACCTTCTCATGTCTTTCCCAATAACTATGACCTG
>JAYMFT010387159.1:0-20006 GCA_038088735.1 Panulirus argus | reverse complement strand
ATATACATACATGCACATATATGCACAATACATACATATACATACCAACATATACATATATACATACATATACATACACAAACAGATACACATGTACATATTCATACTTGCTCGCCTCCATCATTCCTTATGCCACCCTGCCCCACAGGAAATATCATCGCCACTCCCTGCGTCAGTTAGGATTAATTTTTCTGATTTTCTAGGCATTTAGGTGGGTTTTAAGCTTACACCGACGGTATTCATCTCTTCCACTGTACAACATCTCTCACTGTTACACATCTTTTACAGTGCAACACATCTCTTACACTATACCACATCTCTCCCACTGCACCACATCTGTTCCACTGTACCACATGTCTCTCACTGATCCACATCTCTTCCAGTGTACCTCATCTCTCTCACTGTTCCATATCTCTTCCAGTGTACCACATCTCTGCCACTGTATCACATCTCTTCCACTGTACCACACCTCTTCCACTGTACCACATCTCTTCCATTGTACCTCATCTCTCTCACTGTACCATATCTCTCACAGTTGCACATCTCTTCCAGTGTACCACATCTCTTCCATTGTACCACATCTCTTCCACTGTACCATATCTCTTCCACTGTACCACATATCTATTGTATCACATTTCTTCCAATGTACCACATCTCTCTCACTGTTCCACATCTCTTCCACTGTACCACATCTCTTCCAGTGTACCACCTCTCTTCTACTGTACAGCATCTCTCCCACCGTACCTCATCTACTCTTACTGTTCCAAATCTCTTCCACTGTACCACATCTTTCACTGTACCACATCTCTTCAACAGTATGCATCTTTCCTACTGTACCACATCTCTCCCACTGTACCACATCTCTCGCACTGTTCCACATCTTCTTCCAGTGTACCACATCTCTTTTACTGTACCTCATCTCTCCCACTGTACCACGTCTCTCCCACTGTACCACATCTCTCACAGTTGCACATCTCTTCTACTGCACCTCATCTCTCCCACTGTACCATATCACTCTCTCTCTACCACATCTCTCACAGTTCCACATCTCTTCCAGTGTACTACATCTCTCTCACCGTATTACTTCTCTCCCACTGTACCACATCTTTTCCACTGTACTACATCTCTTCCACTGTACCACATATCTCCCACTGTACCACATCTCCCACAGTTCCACATCTCTTCCAGTGTACCACATCTCTCTCACTGTATCACTTCTCTCCTACTGCACCACATCTTTTCCAGTGTACTACAACTCTTCCATTGTACCACATCTCTCACAGTTCCACATCTCTTCCACTGTACCTCATCTCTCCCACTGTACTATATCACTCTCTCTGTACCACATGTCTCACAGTTCCACATCTCTTCCAGTGTACCCCATCTCTCACTGTCTCCCTTCTCCCCCACTGTACCACATCTTTTCCACTGTACTACATCTCTTCCACTGTACCACATGTCTCCCACTGTACCACAACTCTCACAGTTCCACATCTCTGCCAGTGTACCACATCTCTCCCACTGTACCACATCTCTCCCAATGCACCACATCTGTTCCACTATATCACATCTCTCCCACTATACCACATCTCTCCCACTGTACAACATCTCTTCCCCTGTACCACATCTTTCCCACTGCACCACATCTCTCCCACTGTACCACATCTCTCCCACTGTACCACATCTCCACTGTACCACATCCTTTCCACTGTACCACATCTCTTCCACTGTACTGCATCTTTCCCACTGTACCACATTTCTGCCACTACCACATCTCTTCCACTGCACCACATTCTCTCACTGTTCCACATCTCTTCTAGTGTACCACATCTCTTCCACTGCACCACATTCACTGTTCCACATCTCCTCTAGTGTACCACATCTCTTCCACTGTACGACATCTCTCCCACTGTACGACATCTCTCCCACTGTACTACATCTCTTCTACTGCAGCATATCTCTTCCACTGTAACACATTTTCCCACTGTACCTCTCTCCCACAGTACCGCATATATTCCAATGAGCCACATCTCTTCCGCTGTACCACATCTCTTCTACTGTACCATATCTTTTCCATTGTAGCACATCTCCCCAATTGTACCACATATCTCCCACGGCACCACATCTCTCTCACTGTATCAAGTCTCTTGCACTGTACCTCATTTCATCTACTGTACCACATATCTCCTATTGTACCTCTCGACCACTGGACTACATCTCTCCTACAGTGTACCACATCTGTCCTACTGTACCTCTCTCCCCCTTTGCTACGTCTATTCCACTGTACTACATCTTTCACTGTTCCACATTTCTTCCGCTGTACCACATCTCTCCCACTGTACCGCATATCTCCCATTGTACCACATTTCTTCCACTGTACCACATCCCTTCTCCTGTACCACATCTCATCCATTGTACAACATCTTTCCCACCATACCCCATCTCTTCCACTGTACCACCTCTCTTCTACTGTACAGCATCTTTCTCACTGTTCCACATCTCTTCCACTGTACCACATCTCTTTCACTGTACCACATCTCTTCAACAGAATGTATCTTTCCTACTGTACCACATCTCTTCCACTGTACCACATCTCTCGCACTGTTCCACATCTCTTCCAGTGTACCACATCTCTCCCACTGTATCACATCTCTTCTACAGTACCTCATCTCTCCCACTGTACCACGTCTCTCCCACTGTACCACATCTCTCACAGTTCCACATCTCTTCCACTGTACCTCATTTCCCCTACTTTACCATATCACTCCCACTGTACCACATCTCTCACACTTTCACATTTCTTCCAGTGTATCTCTCTCACTGTATCACTTCTCTCCCACTGCACCATATCTTTTCCACAGTACTACATATCTTCCACTATACCACATTTCTCCCACTGTACCACATCTCTCACAGTTCCACATCTCTTCCAGTGTACCACATATCTTCCACTGTTCCACATTCTCTCACTGTACCACATCTCTCCCAGTGTACCACATCTGTTCCATTGTACCACAACTCTCCCACCATACAACATCTCTCTCACTGTACAACATCTCTTCAACTGTACCACATCTTTCCTACCGTACCACATCTCCTCCACTGCACTGAATCTTTCCCACTGTACCACATTTCTGCCATTGTACCATATCTCTTCCACTGCACCACATCTCTCTCACTGTTCCACATCTCTTCCAGTGTACCATATCACTTCTATTGTTGCAAATCTCTCCCACTGTACCACATCTCTCCCACAGAATCTCTCTCTCACTGTACCACATCTTTTCCACTGTACCACATCTCTTCCATTGTATCACATCTCTCCCACTGTACCACATCTCTTCTAATGTACCATATCTCTTACACTGTAACATATCCTTCCCACTGTACTACATCTCTCCCACTGTACCACATTTCTTCCACTGTACTACATCTCTCCCACAGCACCTCTCTCCCAGTGTACCACATCTCTTCCACTGTAGCACATACCTCCCACTGTACTACATATCTTCCACTGCACCACATCTCTCTCACTGTACCACGTCTCTTCCACTGTACCACATTTCTTCCAATGTACCACATATCTCCCACTGTACCTCTCTATCACTGGACCACATCTCTCCCATTGTACCTCTCTCCCAGTGTACCACATCTCTGCCACTGTACTACATCTCTCTCACTGCTCCACATCTCTTCCACTGTACCACATCTCTCTCAGTGTACCACATCTCTTTCACTGTACAGCGTCTCTCTCACCGTACCACATCTCTTTCAATGTACCACATCTCTTCTACAGTATTCATCTTTCCTACTGTAACACATCTCTTCCACTGTATACATGTTTCCCGCTGTATGTATCTTTCCCACTGTACACACTTCTCCCCCACTGTACCACATCTCTCTCACTGTTCCACATCTCTTCAACTGTACCATATCTCTCCCACTGTTACAAATCTCTCCCATTATACCATATCTCTTCCACTGTACCACCTCTCTTCCACTGTAAAGTCTCTCCCACTGTACCTCATCTACTCTCACTGTTTCACATCTCTTCCACTGTACCACATCTCTTTCAATGTACCACATCTCTTCCACAGTATGCATCTTTCCCACTGTACCACGTCTCTCTCACTGTTCCATATCTCTTTCAGTGTACCACATCTCATCCACTGTACCACATATCTTCCACTGTACCCCATCTATTCTATTGTACCTCATCTCTCTCTCACTGTACCAAATCTATCACTGTACCATATCTTTTCCACTGTACCACATCTCTCCCACTGTTCCACATCTCTCTTACTGTACTACATCTCTTCCATTGTGCCACATCTTTCCCACTGTACTACATCTCTCCCACTGTTTCATATCTCTCTCACTGTAACACATCTCTCCAATTGTATCACATCTCTTCCACCGTATCGCATCTCTCTCACTGTTACACATCTCTTCCACTGTACCACATCTCTCCCACTGTACCACAACTCTCTTGCTGTCCCACATCTCTTCCACTGTACCACAACTTTTCCACTGTAACACATCTTTCCCATTGTACTATATCTCCTCCAGAGTACCACATCTCTCCCATTGTACCACATCTCTCCCACTGTACCACATCTCCCATTGTACCACATCTTTCCCATTGTACCAAATTTCCCCCATTGTGCCACATCTTTCCCACTGTACCACATCTCTTCCACTGCACCATATCTCTCCTACTGTATCACATCTCTTCCACTGTACCACATCTCTCCCACTGTGCCACATCTCTTCCATTGTACCACATGTCTTCCACTGTTTCATATCTCTCCCACTGTAACACATCTCTCCCACTGTACCACATTTCTTTCACTGTACCACATCCTTTCCGCTCTACCTTCCTTCTCCTGTACCACATCTCTCCCACTGTACGACATCTCTCCCACTGTACCACATCTCTTCCACTGTACCACCTCTCTTTCACTGTACAGCATCTCTCCCACTGTACCTCATCTACTCTCACTGTTCCATATCTCTCCCATTGTACCACATCTCTCGCATTGTACCACATCTCTCCCACTATACCACATCTCTTCCACAGTACCACCTTTCTTCCACTGTACAGCGTCTCTCCCACTGCACCTCATCTACTATCAGTGTTTTACATCTCTTCCACTGTACCACATCTCTTTCAATGTACCACATCTCTTCCACAGTATGCATCTTTCCTGCTGTACTACATTTCTTCCACTGTATACACCTTTCCCACTGTATGCATCTTTCCCACTGTATCACATATCTCCCACTATACTACAACTCTCCCACTGTACTACATCTCCACAGTACCATATATTTTCCACTATACCTCTCTCTCACTGTACCCATCTCTTCCACTGTACGGCATCTTTCCCACAGTACCACATCTCTCCCACTGTACCACATCTCTTCCACTGCACCACATTTCTCACTGTTCCACATCTCTTGCTGTGTACCATATCTCTTCCATTGTTCCACATCTCTCCCACTGTACCTCATCTCTCCCACCAATTCTCTCTCCGACTGTACCACATCTCCTCCACTGTACCACATCTCTCCCACTGTACCACGTCTTTCCCATTGTACCAAATATCTCCCACAGTTTCATATCTCTCCCGCTGTACCACATCTCTTTCACTGAACCATATCTCTTCCACTGCACCGCATCTCTCTCACAGTTACACATTTCTTCCACTCTACTACATTTCTCCCATTGTACCTCTTTCCCACTGTACCACACCTCTTCCACTGTACCGCATCTCTCTCACTGTTCCACATCTCTTCCACTGTACCACATCTCTCCCTCTATACATCTCTGTCATTGTACAACAACTCTCTCACTGTCCCACATCTCTTCCACTGTACTTCAACTCTTCCACTGTAACACATCTTTCCCACTGTACCATATCTCTCCCACTGCATTTCTCTCCCACTGTACCACATCTTTTCCACTGTACCTCATCTCTCCAACCGTACCACATCTCTTTCACTGTACCACATCTTTTCCATTGTACCACATTTCTCCCATTGTACCACATCTTTCCCAATGTACCACATGTCTTCCACTGTACCACATCTCTTCCACTGCACCACATCTCTCCTACTCTACCACATCTCTTCCACTGTACCACATCTCTCTATCTGTACCACATCTCTTCCATTGTACCACATCTTCCCCACTGTACCGCATCTCTCCCACTGTTTCATATTTCTTCCACTGTACCACATCTCTCCCACTGTACCGCATCTCTTCCACTGTACCATATCTCTTCCACTGTTCCACATCTCTCTCACTGTTCCGCATCTCTCCCACTGTACCACAACTCTTCTACTGTACCATATCTCTCCCACTGAATCACGTCTCTCTCACTGTTCCACATCTCTTTCACTGTACTACATCTCTCTCACTGTTCCACATTTCTTCCACAGTACTACATCTCTCTAACTGTACCACATCTTTCCCACTATACCACGTATCTTCTACTGTACCACCTCTCTTCCACTATACAGCATATCTCCCACTGTACCTTATCTACTCTCACTGTTCCACATCTCTTCCACAGTACCACATCTCACTGTACCATATCTTCTCCACAGTACGCATCTTTCCTACTGTACCACATCTCTTCCACTGCATACATCTTTCCCGTTGAATGCATCTTTCCCACTGTACCACATCTCTCCAATTGTACCACAAATCTCTCATTGTACCACATTTCTTCCACTGTACCACATATCGCTAACTGTTCCACATCTCTTTCACTGTACTACATCTCTCTCACTGTTCCACACCTCTTCCACTGTACCACATCTCTCCCACTGTACCATATCTCTACCACTGTACCACCCCTCTTCCACTGTTCAGCATCTCTCCCACTGTACCTCATCTACTCTCACTGTTCCACATCTCTTCAACTGTACCACATCTCTCCCACTGTACCACATCTCTACCACTGTACCATATCTCTTCCACTGTATCACCCCTCTTCCACTGTACAGCATCTCTCCCAATGTACTTCATCTACTCTCGCTGTTCCACATCTCTTCCACTGTACCACATCTTTCTCACTGTTCCACATCTCTTCAACTGTACCACATCTCTCCCACTGTACCACATCTCTCCCACTGTACCACATCTCTTCCACTGTACCACTCTCTTCCACTGTACAGCATCTCTCCCACTGTACCTCTTCTATTCTCACTGTTCCACATCTCTTCCACTGTACCATATCTCTTTCGCTGAACCACATCTCCAAAGTATGCATCTTTCCTACTATACCACATCTCATCCACCGTATACATCTTTCCCACTGTACCACATCTCTCCCACTGTACCAAATCTCTCTCACTGTTCAACATCTCTCTCACAGTTCCACATCTCTTCCAGTGTACCACATATCTTCCAGTGTACCACATCTCTCCCCCTGTACCATATCTCTTCCACTGTACCACATCTCTCACACTGTACCACATCTCTCCCAATGTACCATATCAGTTTAACTGTACCTCATTACTCCCACTGTACCACATCTTTTCCATTGTACCAAACTTCTCCAACTGTACCACATCTTTCCCACTGTACCACATCACTCCCATTACACCACATCTCTCCCACTGTACCGCATCTCTTCCACTGTACCACAACTTTTCAACTGTACCTCTCTCCAACTTTACCACATCTCTTCCGCTGTACTGTATATTTGCCACTGTACCATATCTCTCTCATTGTAACACATCTCTTCCGCTGTACCACATCTTTACTCACCGTTCCACATCTCTTCCATTGTACCACATCTCTACCACTGTACCTCTTTACCACTGGACTACATCTCTTCCACTGTACAACATCTCTTCCACTGTTCCACATCTGTCCCACTGTACCATATCTCTTCCACTGTACCACAGCTCTTCCACTGTACCACATCTCTCCCACTGTAACACATCTCTCCCACTGTACCACATATCTCCCACTGTACCACATCTCTTCCATTCTACTACATCTCTTCCACTGTACCACATCTTTCCCACTGTACTACATCTCTCACACTTTACTACATCTATCCCACTGTACTACATCTCTTCCACTGTAACTCATCTCTTCCATTGTAACACATTCTCCCACTGTTTCATATCTCTCCCACTATACCACATCTCTCCCACTGTATCACATTTCTTCCACTGTATCACATCTCTTCCACTGTACCGCATCTCTCTTAATGTTACTCATCTCTTCCACTGCACCACATCCCTCCCACTGTCCCACATCTCTCCCATCGTACGACATCTCTTCCACTGTACCACTTCTCTCTCATTGTTCCACATCTCTTCCACAGTACTACATATCTCCTACTGTACCACATATCTCCCACCGCACTACATATCTCCCACTGTACCTCATCTCTCTCAGTGTCCCACATTTCTCCCACTGTATTATATCTCTTCCACTGTACCACATCTCCACTGTACTGTATGTTTCCCACTATACCACATCTCGTCCACTGTACCACATCTCTTCCAATGTACCATATCTTTCTCACTGTTCCACATCTCTTCCTCTGTACCATATCTCTCCCATCAAATTTCTCTCCCACTGTACCACATTTATCCCATCGTACCACATCTCTCCCACTGTACCACATCTCTTCCATTGTGCCACATCTCTCCCACTGTACCACATCTCTCCCACTGTGACACATCTTTTCCACTGTGCCACATCTTTCCCATTGTACCACATCTCTCCCACTGTACCACATCTTTCACACTGTACCACATCTCTTCGACTGTACCGCATCTCTTCCACTGTATCACATCTCTCTCACTGCTCACATTTCTCCCATTGTACGACATTTCTCCCACTGTAGCACTTATCTCTTTTCCACATTTCTCCCACTGTACCACATATCTCTCAGTGTATTACAACTCTCTCACCGTCCCACATCTCTTCCTCTGTACCAAAACTCTTCCACTGTAACACATCTTTCCCACTGTAACAAATCTCTTCCAGTGTACCATATCTCTCCCACTGTATTTCTCTCTCACTGTACCACATCTCTTCCATTGTACCTCATGTCTCTCACTGTACGACATCTCCCACTGTACCACATGTCTCCCACTTTTTCACATGTCTCCCACTGTACCACATCTCTTCCTCTGCACTGCATCTTTCCCACTTTACCACATCCCTTCCACTGTACCACATCTTTACCACTGTACCACGTCTTTTCCACTGTCTCACATCTTTCTCACTGTACCGCATCTCTCCGACTGTACCACATCTCTCCCACTGTACCACATTTCTCTCACTTTACTACATATCTTCCACTGTACCACACTTTTCCCACTTTACCACATCTCTTCCACTCTACCTCATCTCTCCCACTGTTCCACATCTCTCTCACTGTTCCACATCTCTCCCACTGTACCACATCTCTCCCACTGTACCACATCTTTCCTATTGTACCACATCTCTTCCTCTGTACCACATCTCTTCCACTGTACCACATCTCTTCCTCTGTACTACCTCTTTCCCATTGTACCATATCCCTTCCACTATGCTACATCTCTACCACCGTATCACATCTTTTCCACTGTGCCACATCTTACTGTATCGCATCTCTCCCACTGTACCACATCTCTCCCACTTTACCACATATCTTCTACTGTACCACTTTTTCCCACTTTACCACATCTCTTCCACTGTACCACATATCTCCCACTTTTCCACATCTCTCCCAATGTTCCCACTGTACCACATCTCTTCCTCTGTACTGGATCTTTCCCATTGTACCACATCCCTTCCACTGTGCCCAACTCTACCTCTGTACCACATCTTTTCCACTGTGACATATCTTTCTCACTGTACCGCATCTCTCCCACTGTACCACATCTCTCCCACTTTACCACATATCTCCCACTGTACCACATTTTCCCTCTTTACCACATCTCTTCCACTGTACCACATATCTCCTACTGTTCCACATCTCTCCCACTGTTCCACATCTCTCCAACTGTACCACATCTCTCCCATTGTACCACATCTTTCCTATTGTACCACATCTCTCCCTCTGTTTCATATCTCAAACTGTACCACTTCTCTTTCACTGCTCCACATCTCTTCCACTTTACCACATCTCTCCCATTGTACCACATCTCTCCCATTGTACCACATCTCTTCCACTGTACCAGATCTTTCCTATTGTACCATATCTCTCTCACTGTACTTCTCTCTCACTGTTCCACATCTCTTCCACTGCACCGCATCTCTCCCATGGTACCACATCTCTCCCACTGTACAACATCTCTCCCACTGTACCACATCTCTTCCACTATACCACATCTCTTCTACTGTACCGCATCTCCTCCACTGTACCACATCTCTCCCACTGTTATACATCTCTTCCACTATACCACATCTCTCCCAATGTACCTCTCTCCCACTGTACCAAATCTCTTCCACTGTACCGCATCTCTTCCACTATACCACATCTCTCCCACTGTATTGTATCTCTTTCACTGTACCACATCTCTCCCACTATACCACATCTCTCCCACTGTACCACATCTCTTCCACCGTACCACATCTCTTCCACTGTACCACAT
The DNA here is from genome assembly GCA_038088735.1 of Panulirus argus. Taxonomy (NCBI): domain Eukaryota; kingdom Metazoa; phylum Arthropoda; class Malacostraca; order Decapoda; family Palinuridae; genus Panulirus; species Panulirus argus. The sequence goes on along the minus strand of JAYMFT010387159.1, from coordinate 9,392 downwards.
CTCTTCCACTATACCACATCTCTCCCACTGTACCACATTTCTTCCACCGTACCACATCCCTTCCACTGTACCACATCTTTTCCACTATTGCTAATTTCGTTCCTCATTTCTCAAAGTTGGTTCTCCTGTGATCAAACGTTTGATATAATGACCTTGAAATATTGTGTTTGTCTCTCGCCTAATAATAGCATGGCTGATAATTTGGCCAGATCCACACCACCCCGCACGCAGGAGCTGGTCAAGTCTGTGTCCATGGTGTAGCTAAGGTCAGGGATGTTTTTACCTCAAGTTGGTTTACTAATTAGTTGGTCCACTAAGTATCTGGTCTATTAATTAGCTGGTCTAGTGATGAAACTTAAAAAGTTAAGTTAATAAGTGTAATCCCGTCTTAATTACCTGATAACGTATCTTAGTTCACACTTGGATTGTTAAGATCACTTACACTTATCATTTCCACATTATTAACAATTTTCATTTCGTTGTATAGTGTCTTCTTCCTTCCGCTAAGGTCTGCATAATGACGCTATACTGCAATTCATTTCTGTCTTGTCTGCAACATCGTAGTGCAGAGATTCGTATGCATTAACGCACAACTTGCTAACGTGACCAACGCAACCACGTTGTCTTCATCATAAGTTGCGACACCACCTCCTGTCTTATGCAAACGATCTTTGTAAACAAGTTACATCCGGGTATTGTTCATTCCCAGAATTCAACCATATTTCTGGCACTGCAATAACGTTCCAACTCTCCCTGGCTCATCTAATTTTGAAATTGTGTTCCGCGCACCTGTTCACGATAAGGTAATTATGCTTTGCGATGTGTGAGCGCCAAAAGGGCCCACGTGAGAACATTATCATCGCTGGCGTGTGTGTGAGTCTTTGCCAACGTGAGGTCTGTAGCAGTGAGGGGTGGGAGGCCCGCCCACCTGCACTTGGTCTGTGACGTGACCTCACTTTTGACCCATCCTGCCCTGTTGCCGGACTCGACTTGGGACGTGATCTCCAGCTGCCCTGCTCTGCCACGTCCCTCTCCTCTCTCGTTCCCTAAACGCACTCGGTTAGTGACCTCTGCTTGACCTATCTTGCCGTATTCCCTAAAACACTGGCCGTCTACTGCATTAGTCCAACACCTTGCCACAGGCTTCTGTCACAGTCTCAAATGATCTGGTGAAAAAAAAAAAACTTTTTTCGGAGAGGCTTAACTCTTCCGTCATCCCCAGCATTGAATGTGCGTCGTCACATCTGGGCAGCAATCCCGTTACAAGCAGCTTCCCGCAGCTGTCTGTCAGATTGTGAATGTGGAGCCGCATCCCTCACATTGATTGCCTCCCATCTGTCACCGGCTACATTGTTAGTTTCCATCTCTAAAACGAAAGTCGCATTCTCGAAAGTGTTTGACGTAACGTCAACAAAGTCCCCCAAATATCTTTCATCTTGGCCTCAGGAAAACAGACTTTTTCTCCTCGTAACGTCTGTTGTTGAGACTTCCCGACCTGGACGACACGACGAACATCTTACGTTTCATCCTCCAGGACACTACGTAATCCTAGCGTGGGTCGGCAGGCCGACAAGTCCTCCTAGCTCGCTGGGAGTAATAGTATCTCCAGTTTTCGTCCCCATAATCACCGTCCCAGCCTCACAGCCATCCTCCCTACTGGCTGATAACGTTACCTCTGCAGAATGCCATTTACTTTTGCAGCAATCAACTCTACATCACTCTCCCACAAGTGCTATATTGTCGCCTAAGCTCCCTAACGCTTCACTACTCTTCCTGATTTCTGCATTTAGTCTCTCAAACAAATCATAAAACAAACATGGAAAACTCATCTTTTTCCCTGAGGAGAAAGTCTTTGGTGAATTACCTCATACGCATGGGACAGCAGGTGCCGTTTGGCGTTATGCTGAGGCGTCCTGGGAGTTTCTGGAGACGCGTCCGCTCGAGACAGAGGTGAGACCTCGACTGGTCAGAAATGATGGCATATGGCTGAATACAAGCTCGGGAATGGGACACATATCTGATACAAGGTTTGCTGCCGGAGGCGACTTACGACATGCTCTTCCATGCTTGGCTCTCCAGTATATTGTTTCAATCGGACAACCCCAGCATACTGAATAGTCTAAAACGACCCCATTATACTGTCTACATCAAACGACCCCAGGATAATGTCGCCATCAAAAGACCCCAGTAGGTCGGAGGTGTGGAGGGCGGGACTAACCTTGAAGGGGCGGGAGGCGCCGTGGTAGGGGAAGACGCCTCTGAAGAGCGTCTTGTGGTGCCCTGAGTGGGTGATGCGGTACGTGCCCTCGGGGGTGTCCGCTGGGATATCCCACTTGACGGAGGCCACACTCGTCCCCAGCAGCGATGACACACGGTCCCAGATGAACCTGGGTACGAGGCGGGAGACCGTCACGTGCCACACAGGAGCACATCACCACGATGGCCAGTAAACAGATGTAAGCACAAGACTGTGGCATATCATCATATGAATTCACGAAATTATCAGACAGCTTATTCGCGAGGAAAGGAATGGGGTGAGAAGGGCGAGGGGCCTGACCTGGTCTGCCAGCTGGCGTCAGTGGCCACCACCTGCCACTGGTCCGTCTCGTTCTGCCGCTCCACCGTCAGGAAGGACCCGCCCAGCTGCACGTCGTTCCTCGGGTGTCCAGACACCTGCACCAGACACATCTTTCAGTACCGGGCCGGGCCGGGCCACACCACAAGACACAAGTAACACCTGCACGAGTCGTGACATTCCTGGTGACACAGTGTGCGGTGATAATGTTCACGGTAATCCGGAACATTATGTACCACCACAACCAACACCACCACCAGCAGTACCACACGCGACAGTACTTTACTATAGTTCCGTAGGTCAGTGTTCCCATCCAGGCCTCAAGTTGTGGCCAAGGCAAGACATTACACTGACTTGAAAAACTGGCATGTTGTGTGGTGAGGGCAGAAGGTACCTCGTGCAGAGACACATTAATGACTGGGTCAGGATACATTAATAACTGGGTCAGGACACATTAATGACCGGGTCAGGACACAGTAATGACTGGGTCAAGGCACATTAATGACTGGGTAAGGGCAAATAAATGACTGGGTAAGGACACAGTAATGACTGGGTCAAGACACATTAATGACTGGGTCAGGAGACAGTAATGACTGGGTGAAGGCACATTAATGACTGGGTCATGACATATTAATGACTGGATCAGGACACATTAATGACTGAGTCAGGATACGTTAATGACTGGGTCAGGACACATTAATGACTGGGTCAGGGTAAGTTAACGACTGGGTCAGGGCACATTAATAACTGTGTCAGGACACATTAATAGCTTGGTCAGAACACAGTAAGGACTGGATTAGGGCAGATTAATAAATGGTTTAGGACAAATTAATGATTGGGTCAGGACACATTAATGACTGGGTCAGGATACATTAATGACTGGGTCAGGACATATTAATGACTGGGTCAGGACACATTAATGACTGGTTCAGGACACATTATTGACTGGGTTAGGATACATTATTGACTGGGTTAGGACAAATTAATAACTAGGTCAGGACAATGTGATGACTGAGTCAGGACACAGTAATGACTGGGTCAGGACACAGTAATGACTGGGTCAGAACATTTTAATCACTGGGTCAGGACACAGTAGTGACTAGGTTAGGACATATAAATGACTGGGTTAGGACACATAAATAACTGGGTCAGGACACATTAATGACTGCGTCAGAACACATCAATGAATGGGTCAGGACACATTGAAGAGTTCGACAGGACACAGTAATGACTGAGTAAGGACATATTAATGACTGGGTCAGGACACATTGATGAATGGATCAGGACACATTAATGACTGAGTCAGGACACATTAATGACTGGGTCAGGGTACATTAAAGACTGGGTTAGGGCACATTAATGACTGGGTCAGGACATATTAATGACTGGGTCAGGACACATTATTGACTGGGTCAGGTCACATTAATGACTGGGTTAGGAGACATTAATGACTGAGTCAGGAAACATCAATGGCTGGGTCAAGACACAGTAATAACTGGGTCAGGACACATTAATGACTGGGTCAGGGCACATTAATGATTGGATTAGGACACAGTAATGACGGGGTCAGAGCTCATTAATGACTGAGTCAGAACACATTAATGACTGGGTCAGGACAAATTAATGACTGGGTTAGGACATTAATGAATGGATCAGGACACATAAATGGCTGAGTCAGGACACATTAATGATTGGGTCAGGGCACATTAAAGACTGGATCAGGGCACTTTAATGACTAGGTCAGGACACACTAATGACTGAGTCAGAACACATTAATGACTGGGTCAGGACACATTAATGACTGGGTCAGGAGACAGTAATGATTGGGTCAGGACACATTAATGATTGGGTCAGGACACATTAATGACTGGGTCAGGGCACATAATTGACTGGGTTAGGACACATAAATGACTGGGTCAGAACACAGTAATGACTGGGTTAGGACACGTTAATGACTGGGTCAGGACACAGTAATAACTGGGTCAGGGCACATTAGTGACTGGGTCAGGTCACATTAATGACTGGGTTAGGACACATTAATGACTAGGTCAGGACAAATTAATGACTGGGTCAAGACATATTAATGACTGGGTTAGGCCACATTAATGACTGGGTCAGGACACAGAAATGACTGGATCAGGACACACTAATGACTGAGTCAGGATACATTAACGACTGAGTCAGGACATATTAATGACTGGGTCAGGGCACATTAATGAATGGGTTAGGACACATTGATGATTGGGCCAGGCCAATATGATGACTGGGTCAGAACACAGTCATGACTTTATCAGGAAACATCAATGACTGGGTCAGGACACATTAATGACTGGGTCAGAGCACATTAATGACTGGGTCACGACACATGAATGACTGGGTCACGGCACATTAATGACTGTGTCAGGTCACATTAATGACTCGGTCAGGACACATTAGTGACTGGGTTAGGGGCACATTAATGACTGGGTTAGGCCACATTAATGAATGGATCAGGACACATTAATGATTGGGTTAGTCCACATTAATAACTGAGTCAGGACACATTAATGGATGGGTCAGGACACCTTTATGAATGGGTCAGGGCACATTCATTACTGGGTTACGACATAATGACTGGGTTAGGACAGTATGATTACTGGGCCAGGACACAGTAATGACTGAATCAGACCACATTAATTACTTGGTCAGGACACATTAATGACTGGGTCAGGACACATCAATGACTAGGTCAGGCCACAATAATGACTGGGTCAGGGCACAATCAAGACTGGGTTAGGACACATTAATGACTGGGTTAGGGTTCATTATTAACTGGGTCAGGACACATTAATGACAGGGTCACGGCACATTAATGACTGTGTCAGGACACATTAATGACTCGGTCAGGACACATTAGTGACTGGGTTATGGGCACATTAATGACTGGGTTAGGCCACATTAATGAATGGGTCAGGACACATTAATGACTGGGTCAGGACACATTAATGACTGGGTCAGGACACATTAATGGCTGGGCCAGGGCATATTAATGACTGGGTCAGGGCACACTAATTACTAGGTTAGGACCCATTAATGACTGGGTCAGGACACATTAATGACTGGGTTAGTACACATTAATGACTGGGTTAGGACACATTAATGACTGGGTCAGGACAGTATGATTATTGGGTCAGGACACAATAATGATTGAATCAGGCCACATTAATGATTGGTCAGGACACATTTATGACTGGGCCAGGACACATCAATGACTGGGTCAGGACACATTAATGACTGGGTGAGGGCACATCAATGACTGGTCAGGGCACATTCATGACTGGGTCAGGACACATTACTGACTGGGTCAGGGTTCATTATTAACTGGGTCAGGACACATTAATGACAGGGTCACGGCACATTAATGACTGGGTCAGGAAACATCAATGACTGGGTCAAGGCATATTGATGACTGGGTCAGGACACATTAATGACTGGGTCAGGGCACACTAATTACTAGGTTAGGACACATTAATGACTGGGTCAGGACACATTAATGACTGGGTTAGGACCCATTAATGAATGGTTCAGGGCACATTAATTACTGGGCTAGTCCACATTAATGTTTGGGTTAGGACATGAGGATTACTGGGTCAGGACACAGTAATGACTGTATCAGGCCACATTAATGACTTGGTCAGGACACATTAATGACTGGGTCCTGACACATCAATGATTGGGTCAGGACACATTAATGACTGGGTCAGGGCACATCAATGACTGGGTCAGGGCACATTCATGACTGGGTCAGGACACATTACTGACCGGGTCAGGGTTCATTATTGACTGGGTCACGACACATTAATGACAGGCTCACGGCACATTAATATCTGGGTCAGGACTCATTAATGACTCCGTCAGGACACATTAGTGACTGGGTTGGGGGCACATTAATGACAGGGTTAGGCCACATTAATGACTGGGTCAGGACACATCAATGACTGGGTAAAGGCATATTAATGACTGGGTCAGGACACATTAATGATTGGGTCAGGGCACACTAATTACTAGGTTAGGACACATGAATGACTGGGTCAGGACACATTAATGACTGGGTTAGGACACATTAATGACTGGGTCAGGACACATTAATGACTGGGTTAGGACACATTAATGATTGGGTTAGGACAGTAGGATTACTGGGTCAGGACACAGTAATGACTGAATCAGTCCACATTAATGACTTGGTCAGGACACATTAATGACTGGGTCCTGACACATCAATGACTGGGTCAGGACACATTAATGACTGGGTCAGGGCACATCAATGACTGGGTCAGTGCTCATTCATGACTGGGTCAGGACACATTAATGACTGGGTCAGGGTTCATTATTGACTGGGTAAGGACACATTAATGACAGGGTCACGGCACATTTATGACTGGGTCAGGACACATTATTGACTCGGTCAGGAGACATTAGTGACTGGGTTAGGGGCACATTAATGACAGGGTTAGGCCACATTAATGACTGGGTCAGGACACATTAATGACTGGATCAGGAAACACTAATGACCGGGTGAGGGCATATTAATGACTGGGTCAGGGCACATTAATTACTGGGTCAGGGCACACTAATTACTAGGTTAGGATACATTAATGATTGGGTCAGGACGCATTAATGACTGGGTTACGACACATTAATGACTGGGTTAGGACACAGTAATGACTGGGTAAGGACACATTAATGACTGGATTAGGACACTTTAACGACCGGGTCAGGATACATTAATTATTCGATCAGGTCACATTAATGACTGGATCAGGATACATTAATGACTGTGTCAGGACACATTAATCACTGGGTCAGGGCACATTAATGACTGGGTTAGGCCACATTAATGACTGTGTCAGGACACATTAATGACTGAATAAGGATACATTAATGACAGGGTCAGGCCACATCAATGACTGGGTTAGGACACATTAATGACTGGGTCAGGCTAGTATGATGATTGGGTCAGGAAACATCAATGACTGGGTCAGGACACATTAATGACTGAGTCAGGGCACATTACTGACTGGGTTAGGACACATTAATGATTGGTTCAGGATACATTAATGACTGGGTCAGGACACAGTAATGACTGGGTTATGAGATATTAATGACTGGGTCAGGACACAGTAATGACTGGGTCAGGACACATTAATAAATGGATCAGGACACATTAATGACTGAGTCAGAACACATTAATGACTGGATCAGGGCACATTAAAGACTGGGTCAGGGCACATTAATAATTGGGTCAGGATACATAAATGACTGAGTCAGAACACATTAATGACTGGGTCAGGACACATTACTGACTGGGTCAGGAGACAGTAGTGACTGGGTTAGGACACATTAATGACTGGGTCAGGGCACATTAATGGCTGGGTTAGGACACATTAATGACTGAGTCAGGAAACATCAATGACTGGGTCAGGACATATTAATGACTGGGTCAGGGCATATTAATGACTAGGTTAGGACACATTATTGACTGGGTCAGAACACATTAATGACTGGGTCTGGACACGGTAATATCTGGGTCAGGATACATTAATGACTGAGTCAGGACACATTAATGACTGGGTTAGGAGAATTTAATGACTGGGTCAGAACACAGTGATGACTGGATCAGGACACATTAATGACTGGGTCAGGGCACTTTAATGATTGGGTTAGGACACATTAATGACTGGGTCAGGAAAAATCAATGACTGGGTCAGGACACATTAGTGACTGGGTCAGGGCACATTAATGACTGGGTCAGGAGAGAGTAATGATTGGGTCAGGAAACATTAATGACTGGGTCAGGTCACATTAATGACTGGGTCAGGGCACATTATTGACTAGGTTAGGATACATTAATGACTGGGTCAGAACACAGTAATGACTGGTTCAGGGCACATTAATGACTGGGTCAGGGCACATTAGTGACTGGGTCAGGACACATTAATGACTGTGTTAGGACAAACTAATGACTGGGTCAGGACACATCAATGACTGGGTTAGGGGCACAATAATGATTGGGTTAGGACACATTAATGACTGGGTCAGGACACATTAATGACTGGGTTAGGACACATTAACGACAGAGTTAGGACACAGTAACGACTGGGTCAGGATAGAGTAATGACTGGGTTAGGACACATTAATGACTGGGTCAGGAAACAGTAATGACTCCATTAGGCCACATTAATGACTGGGTCAGGACACATTATTGACTGGGTCAGGACACATTAATGAGTGGGTCAGGGCGCATTAATGACTGGGTTAGGCCACATTAGTGACTGGGTCAGGACACATTAATGACTGAATCAGGACACATTAATGAATGGGTCAGGGCACATTAATGACTGGGTCAGTACACTTTAATGACTGGGTTAAGACACATTAATGACTGAATCAGGACATATTAATGACTGGGTCAGGGCACATTAATGACTGGGTTAGGACACATTAATGACAGGGTCAGGCCAATATGATCACTGGGTCAGGGCACATTAATGACTGGGTCAGGACACATGAATGACTGGGTCAGGACACATTAATGATTGGGTCAGGATACATTAATGACTGGGTGAGGACACACTGATGACTGGGTCAGGACACATTAATGACTGGGTTAGCCACATTAATGACTGAGTCAGGACACATTAATGACTGGGTCAGGACACATTAATGACTGGGTCAGGGCACATTAATTACTGGGTTATGACACATTAATGACTGGGTTAGGACGTATGATGACTTGGTCAGGACACAGTAATGACTGAATCAGGCCACATTAATGACT
>JAYMFT010387149.1:0-20006 GCA_038088735.1 Panulirus argus | reverse complement strand
TATATATATATATATATATATATATATATATATATATATATATATATATATATATATATATATATATTCTTTCATTTACCTAGAAATAGGCTCCTAAAGGTCCGGCGTTACTGGTTCACTGGCTGTTGGGGTGAAATGAATTTGTCAAGCGAAGGAATAGCATGGTTTGTGTTCTTTGTATAAGCGACTAATGAAATGACTGTTGTTGTATGTAGATGAGGAATACCCAGTTATTGCGTGGGAACAGTTCATTGGTTACAGTGGGTCAGGTAAAAAACTGTTAATGATGAGTCTAGAGTTGGAGTTTGTGGTGGTCACTCACACACACACACACGACCCCAGAAGCGGTCAAGTGATGTCCATAAAGCCATAAAAAGAGTGGGTTTGTGTCGGGGTGGTCCGTGATGATAATGGTGGTGAACTCCCGCGGTCAGCCGCGCAGCTCCTACAATATCCCACGACACCATCCCAATAAACCCAGACACACGCCAGGGAGTTCCCGACGTCAGAAGCCAGGAAGCTTCCGCAAAACACAGATAGGCGAAGGTGATGGAAAAAGGAACAACAGATCGCTGAAGAAAGTATATTTCACAGTTAAGACTGAGGTCTTCCAGTAGCCAAACGACGCCCTGAGATTGTCATGTGACACATATCAGAAAAAATATGCCCCTTTAATATTTCAGCGCCCACCTTTGACAGGCCTTTGAACTGTGTGTTTCTGAAGTTTCCAGTGAGGGAGCTGTGAGGCGAAGATGGCCACAAGCCTTCTGGGAGGAGCGGTCGAGGCTGTAGTACTAACGGGGAGGTGTTGGAGGGAGGCCGGGACGGGGAGGTAAGGAGGTCCTCAGCCCTGGGTCTTGGCCACCACGAAATATATTGTGCCTCTTAAACCCACACTCTGCTGGGTCTTTGTTTATGTCTAGTGCTTTTTCTTCTTTTCAGTGACATAATAGTGCCAACCACGACTGGGAACCATAATAATGGAACTCAGATGAAGGGGAATTTTACCAGACAATAGATGCGTCGGGGAGGGGCCGTTCCCTTTCACAGGCTTAGGCCTATTTGGAAGATGGAATAATCAAAAAGTTTAATGACATTTATAGTGAGGATCTGTGTATTTGCATATTGTGAGCTTTGAACTTTAAACCGAGAGGATTAGACAGTAAGAGTAACAAATTAGATTTCTCAGAAGATTCAGAAGGGTTGAAATAGATATTTGGAAGACTTCTCACACGTACACACACGTAGAAAAGAGTGAGAGGCATAAACACCTATTGTAAAAGATACTTCTGACGGACGAATATGATATGGTGGTAGGGAGGGCGAAGGAGGTTCAAGTAGGGTATCCTCTTTAAGGCAGGTGCTCAGCTATGACCTGCAGTGTTTACGCTAAGAATAAACAAAGAGACTGGTTGTCCCTACAGGCTCAGTCATGGATGGTGATACAGGAGTACTGCTGCAGGAGGGATGATGTTGATACAGTACTGCTGCAGGAGGGAGGTTGTTGGTACAGGAGTACTGCTGCAGTGGGGGAGGCTGATTTCTGGTAACATACCTTCAGTCTGGGTGATTCTAGTGTAAAGGTGATGGTAACATTTATGTGAGGATGGTACGCCGGTTGTTGGTGATGATGGTATCGTGATGATGCTGATGATAAGATGATTAAGGCGAAGAAGACTACGATGACAATAACAAAGAAGTCCATGATGGTGATGATGGTGAAGATGAATAGGACGTTGATGAGGGTAATATAATCGATGAATATGTTACAGGCTCCTCCACCAGCTACAGCGGCTGGTAATACAGAGAGAGTGTGTGTGTGTGTGTGTGTATGTGTGTGTGTGTGTGTGTGTGTGTGTGTGTGTGTGTGTGTGTGTGTGTGGCCTCGAGGTTGCTGGCTACTCCCCAGTGGCTGAGGGTCGAGTGAGGTACTGCTGGCAGGGGGTCACCCAAGGGGACCTACTGCCCCGAACGCCTTTCATAACCTATTTTTTTTTTTTTTTTCCAGGCGTCAGGAGGGCGGGGTAGGAAAAAGCCTTTCCTGTTATATATATATATATATATATATATATATATATATATATATATATATATATATACAAGTTTTTTTCTTCGAATTTGTTATATCAGATACTTTGTTTTTGATTTTCTTTTGTTTATAATTTAAGTATCTTGATTTTAGTTAAAAGTGTTGATGTATAATGATCAGCGATAGGAACTGGAATGATGTATTGATGGGTATAGAAATTATTGAATATATAGACACAGAAAATAGATTTTCATTGTCGTGAGTGCTCTGGACGGCGGAGTGGTCCCAGCTTGGGGGTTCAAATTCTTGGATTGGTTGAGCTAAAAGGTTGCTTGAGAGTTAATGAAGTCAGGCGTAGTTCTTCCCCAGTGGACTAGGTTCAAAGGGAAGCAGAGGAGGGTCGGGCATCAAGGGAAGTGGAAGGGGTCGTCCTTAATGGAGCGTTCGAGGTGGGGTCGTTCTTGAAGAGGAGTTTGAAAGGGTTTTAGTAATATTTTAAGGGAAGGGGGGGAGGGAAGAGGAAGGGCGATTGTTCTTGAAGGGGTTTGAAGAGGTTTTGGAGGTTGATGGCGCTTCCGTTTATTTTGAGGGAGGAAGAGAGTGAATGTTTTTGAAAGGAAGCATCTTGAAGGTTAAAGGGTATTTTTATTTTTTCCAATACGGAAAGAGAATGACTGAAGAGGTGTAAAGGGGCTGCTGCTTGTTAGGGACAAGTTACGGGACGGTTGTCACAGGATGGGCGTTCAGAAGGGGATATTCGAAGGCGAGTCTTGTTGGCAGGGAAGGTGAGGACCGTCGACTGGAAAGTTAGGGTTGCAAGGAGCCGTGGGTGTTGAAGTGGCTGCGAGTTCTGAAACAAAGATCAAATAAGAAATGGAAATTCAATTCACGCTCTTGTGGTACACAAGAAGTCAAATTACTTTTAGAAGGTGAGAAGAGAGATGTGTTGTGTCTTATGATTGATGCTAAGGAGTAAGAGAAGAGTTAGATAATGTATGAATCCGCGTAGAATTAGTCAAAGAATGATGTGGAAGGAAGCGCAACTCAGAGTTTTGTTACAGAACAGCTGGTACTGGTATTGCACGGCTAGGGTGAACATGTTGTGAAAGTGAGTGTCTTCCATGATGAAAGGGAGTCGGCTGGCTGGTCGTTTCCACAGAGGAGCTGTGTGTTGAAGCGTCGTCCCTGATTGGGGTTAAAGGGTCGTTCCTGATTGGGGTTACAGGGTTGTTCCCCTAGTGGAGTTCTGTGGCGTTGCTGTTAAAAGGTTACTCATTCTCAGAGAGGAAGTTGAGGTGGTAGGTCATGAGTTGAGGTGGTAGAGCATGAGTTCAGGTTGTGCGTCATGGGGTGAGGTTGTGGGTTATGAGATGATGTGGTGGGCCGTGAGATGGATTGAGGTGGTGGGTCATGAATAGTGGTGTTGGGTCATTAGGTGAGATGGTAGGTCACAAGTTGAGGTGGTAGGTCATGAGATGGGTTGAAGTGGTGGGTCATGAGTTGTGATGTTGTTTCATTGGGTGAGGTGTTGGATTATGAGGTGGGATGAGATTGGTGGATCGTAAGTTGAGAGAGTTGTGAGGTCGGGCTTGCGGCTGGTGAATGGGTTGCCTGCTGGTGGTCAAGGCCGGCCGTAATGCCATGGGAGGCGTTCCCTGGGGTTTCAGGGTGGGTGGGGGTGCGGTATCATGTTACTTTGTTCGTGTGTATGTGTGTGTGTGTCAGCACCTACCTACAACTTAGCACTATCGCAGGGTATAGTAAAAAGTCACTAAGGTTATTGCAGTTCAGGACGTTGCCCTAAGATTTTTCGATTATGTTAGTCGAAGTCATGGGGGGTACATCTGTTTTGATTCGTTTCGAACTGCTCCATCGATGAACCGGTTCGATTCGCAGTCTTCATGATAACAGAGTCTTCAGTTTTGGTTCGTCAGTCATGGGATTGTCAGCAGAGAATGTTGTTGTGGCGTCAGGGAAGCTGTGGAAGTGAGAGAGGGGCAAGCAGGCACTCATGCAAGTAAACACTGACAGATGTATACAATTAGTTAAGCAAATAAACAACAGACGGGCAGACAAAACAGGTGCCACTTCGTTCCCTTGAGAGCGTCCCGTCCTCAAGGTCGAACAAGGTGGCAGCGCTGTGGCTGTGGCCGGGTCATGCGGACCCCCAGGGGGGGGGGGTTGTGCAATGCCACCACTGACGGAGGGAACACGTTGGTGACGGGTCACTGGCCGGGGGCGACCACCGTCACTGCTGTCGTCGCAAACACCACCACTACCACCACCCTCACGGGCATCACCAACACCACGAGCACCATCCTTCACAGCCGCCGTCTCCACCACCACCACCCTTACAGGCCACACCGCCACTCTCAGAAGCACTACCACCACCACCACCACCGACACCACAACGACCTCCATCTTCACTATCTTCAGCTCGACCTCTTCCTTTGCGTCCTGCTCGTCCTTTTAACTTATTCTCCTCCTCTTCAACCCCTCCTCCCCCCACCCCCTCCCCACCAACGATGATTGGTGCCCTCATCTCCCAAGTCATTGACCAGGTGAATGCAGGTAATAGAGCAATAGCCGTTGATGCCAGGTAAAGGGAACTCTATGAGATGAAAGGAAGGCACCGGTATCAGCTTGGGTGGAATTATATACAAGCGCAGCACTCAACCACCAACTCTCGGATAAAGAACTTCTCAGCCTCGTTCGTCAAGATAAGATATATTTTGCACATTTTTTAATCGTTTAGCGCCCTTGTGTTTGGCGTTGCAAGACGGGATAATCCAGTGGCGGGTAAATGATGATGTTTTGTACATAGGTTCTCGCCGTGTCACCCAGTGTCAGGTGTCAGATGGTCGTACTTGGCCCGGCAGCAGCTCAGAGTACGACTACTCTCCTGGGAGCGAATGCTGAGGACGGCCACCACTGCCAAAGGGTACCACAGTTACGGTACGTCACTGGCGGCCCGCTATTCTTGTCCGCCTTGACGGTACGATCTCGGATACATGACCTGGAGGTAAGGTGAAGGTCGGCTATTACCCACCTTTGTAAAGGGTCATATCCTCAATATCCAGTGATTTTGTGGGAATAGCCGCTGACGAGGGAACGGTTTCTCGTCCTCAGCTTCTGTAGGAAGGAGAATTTGTGGAAGGGGCGACAGGAGGGTGAACCACACGGGTCTCGAAGTTAGATCAGGATTACGCATTGTGGCATTGAACGAGAGGATGCGTGAGGGCTCTTTATCGCTTATCCCCCAGTTACTTGATACGGTTTGTGGCCTCAGGACGCTCCTGCAGTTTGTTGATCTGGAGGCGCCGAGTTTATTGTTGTTCGTCGTTATAGCAGAGTGGAAAGTGGTCATCCAAGAGACCATTACTGGTAATGTTGGCGATGTGTCTCTTGTTCCGCTCTTAGCCTTGTTTACACCACTGATCATGATGGAGTGTCGCTCTGGCTCCGCTTTCATCCTTGTCTTCGCCTCTGATGAGAGGCTGTCGACGGTACGCTGCACTTACCCTTGACCTCTCCATTTATTGGTAGTGGTGACATAACTGCCGTGTATGTGTGGGTGTTACAGGCCCACCCTAGCAGTGCGCTGCCAATGGATTCGTCCCCTGGTTTTTTTTATGTAACTCCTCATATTGTATATATATATATATATATAATTATGTGGTTCATGGTATTGTTTGCTCTACTAATTGTGAATTAGTTGATGATAAAAAATGTGCGTTTGTGTGTTAGTGTGTCTTTTACATTAGTGTTGCAAGACGTACTTGTGAATCTGGCACACCTGGCCGAGTGTGCTACTTCACCATCATTTGTTGGAAGAGCCGTTTTACTCTTACTCCTCTTCATCCTACATATCCTCCTACTCATCCTCTTACTTTTTCTTTCTTTCTTTCTTTCTTTCTTTTCTTTCTTTCTTCCTTTTTTTTTTTTTTTCCAGTATGGAGCTGCCTCGGTGATCTGTGTTTTATCACCGAGCTGGTACACCACACAGCCACCTCCAGCTGCTCAGTCTCATGCTTGTCTCTGTCTCTTTTACAGGTACGTCTAGACTCCTAACTGTGAGGGAGAGAGAGTTAACACTCCAGTCACCCATCGCTCATGAGCGTCGTCAATACAGGTAACCTGAGTCTTCCAAGTACCTAGTCACATTGCTTCAGGTTACAGTTGTGCCCCTTAGTAACACAAGCAACATGTATCATAAACGTAACACTAGTTAGTACGGACGTCAGTGTAAGCTAGTGCCATCGTGCAGGTAAAACCACAGGGATATGGCACGTGTCTGACTTCTGTAGGGAGCAGCAGAGACCTGCCTAAGTTTTACCTCGGCAGAGAACACCATAGACCCGATCCCGAGTCTCACTGCTGCAGGGAACACCCGTGCCTTCTCCCAGCTACTGGGGCGCCTCCGATGGGCCTGAGGATAAGCTCAGGTCACACACAGGCTGGTGTCAACAGGTGTCAGGAAGTCATTTGCATTTTACGGAGTCTCAGTCAGACTGCTTTATTATCTGTGGTTGGTTAAAGTGTCGCCACGTAGTTTTAGCTTGCTGGAAATCATCATCTCTTACTGTATATCAACAGATACGCACAGAGATCACATGAGGAGACTGTAACAACTGAAGATCAGAATATTTTATGAAACTAGAGAGACTGTCTCTCAGGTCTTATAAATGTGCCAACAGTCACTAGCCAGGCTCAGGTGATGACAGGGAGAATATTGTCGTGGTAGAGGAGGTGGTTCATGGCCAGTAAAGACCTGTTAACATAATCAGAGAGAGGACAGCGCCAGCACCAGCCTCTCCCGGCCATGGCCAGACGTTGTAAAAGCCATTTATTGAATTTCACGTCATATAAACAATACCTCTTTTCGCTGTAAGTTCTTAGAAATATATACAGAGAGCGTTTGTGTTTCCTCTTTGAACACGTGAAGTCTAAAATAGTCGAGCATGAGAGGTGCTGGGGGCACGGGGTAGGAGGATGGACCATGGCTTCCGTGGTGACGTGGGCTGCAGGTATTTGCATGAGCCGAGGGCGTTGGTTCGCATCCTTGACACTGCACGTGAACGTCCGACGGTCCGTGTGAACCTTCTCTGGCATCCGACCTTTGTTGCCGTGGCCACGTTCTTGGTACGTGGGTGGAGGAGGAGGAGGAGGAGGAGGGATGGGTGTATTCTTAAATGTGACTTGTTTCGGTCATACGTACGTACGCACGGACTTGTTAGAGACTCTGTTGCCTGCATTTTGTAATCGGTAATACAGGGGTACAGATACCATTTGCACCAGGCGATTGCTGACTGAATCGCAAGACAACGGGGGTGTTTGTGGGATACATAATACAGGAGCGTCTTACGTGTCCAGAGAAGGAAAGCTGATGCACGTATCAGGTGAGCCGTGAATGGCCACTGTGTAGGTGGTCTGGGTGGAGGGGTGTTGGTGGTGAGCCGGGGTGAGTGCACCAGGATGTTGACAGTCGGCAGGTGTTGGCGGGGGCACCACCGCCACCACCACCACCACCACCACCACCACCACACTGCCCTCGTTGTGCTGGTCCTGATGGCCTACCTCCCCCCTCCCTTGCATCACCCACTCTCCAGCCAGCCAGTCTCATGACATTCACCTCAGTGACTCACTCCTTTTCTTATCACGGCACAGCTACAGATCTGAAGATAGCGTCTCACTACTGAAGGTGCAAACCATTGGTGTAGATGAGTTTAAAGAGTCCACCAATACCAAGGGAGAGAGTGGAGTGGTGCGTTGCCTCACAGAGTAAGATTTCGTGTCCTTCACCTCCTCGGCCACAGAGAGAACATTCACCAGCAGTGCCAGGAGTAAGGTGATAGTCGAGATTATTAGCCTGACCTCCCGAGGATGGCACTCCGGGTCGATTTTCGCCAGACACGGCCTCTGCGTCTGGGTTCCTTCCCAAGGACATTCACTGACCTCCAGGGGACCTTCAGGGGGTTCCTGAGGACCTACAGGAGTCCTTGAGAGGCGATTAATGATGACCATATGTCTACCAAAGAATTTTGAGGACTGTCAGGTCTAGATGCTTTCATGGCTGCTTCAGGGAGTGTCAGGGGAGCTGTAGTGGAATCTAAGGACCTCTCAAAATCTTAAAGGGAACCCCAAGGAACTTGAGATCTCTTGGTGTTCGTTATAATCCCTCTGGTCGTTTATGGGATAATGGAATCGTTAGTGGGCTTTCTGAAGTGGAAATTTACGTTCGTTACGGCGGGAGTTGTAGAGCTCTTCGCCGGATAATCTGGGTCAGAGCTGAGTGGTCCCTGGGATGACGCACCTCCGTTGAGAGCATGGTGGTCTGAGATGCTAATTTTTCGTTGAGGGGAGTAGCTGGAAGGTTAAGCTAATTGGAATAACGAAGGAGAAAAATGGAACGTAACTGGTGTCAGTACCGTTGCGGAAAGACGAAGTAATTACGTGAATTTTCACGTACTTGCTTATAGCTTGTTTGGTTGAGAGAACCACCACGTCTTCTGTACGGTGCATAAAGGAATGTGGTGATGCGTCTTATCTTTTCGTCGCCTTCGATGGCGCAGTGTTATCTCCATCGCCTCCCAACTTGTAAAGTCATATTTCCGCCGACCTCCCGTAACCCGGGTTTTTTATGATGATCGGCTAGAGTAAGTTGGAAGCTTTAAACTGACAGTGATGTCTCGAAGAAGTTGTAAAAAGTTTGTTCTGGTTCTGAGTGATATTGTGCGCGCGGAAGACCGTCAGTCAGGTCCGCCGGGAGTCGGAGACCATCCTGGGAGTTATATATATCTCTTACCGGGACTTGAGTCCGTTCTAGGAAAAGGTGATGCTTCATAGCGCTAAAGGTTCAGGACATCTACACATATCATCAGGCCTGCCGAGGGCGCGGACCATCCTTGGGTCTATGAGTAAGGCACCCGAAGAAGGAGGGACTGATTACTGACCAGCGTCATTCTTGAAATGGTCCGTTCGCCCGTCAATGTCCTCCTGTCTGCGTTCTCCCGTCAGTATCCTCCTTCCGTGTCAACCTGTCAGTCTGTCACACGCTGACCCTGCAGGAATACCTCTGACGTAGGGAGGATGCAGCCAGCGTAGTAAGGCCCCTTCCTCTGGGGATGCGATGACTGTACTGCCATCCTTGGGGACGGTATGGCGTCAACTCCATGGCACATGATTCAGTGTCTGTCTTAACGGTTCTTTCATGTATTTAAATTTTTTTGTAATGATAATGATGATAACATTTTTAATGATTGTAATGATCATAATGATGATGATAATAATAATAATAATAATAATAATAATAATGATAATAGTAATAATAATAATAATAATAATAATAATAATAATAGTAATAATAATAATAATAATAATAATAATAATAATAATAATAATAATAGCAATAATAATGATAATGAAAATAATAACAATGACAGTGGTATTATATATTTTTCTTTCATACTTGTTTACCGTTTCCCACTTCAGAGAGGTAGCGCCAGGAACAAATAGAAAAGGTCTTCAGTTTCATATTATCTCACTCGTGTACAGTATTATTTTTTTTCCAGAAACAAGTAACATATACACGATTAAGGACTTCGACCGGCCTCGTCAGGGAGCTTGGGGTCGAAGATTCCCAGCAGTCGGAGCGCACGAAACTATCCCCCTCCCCCACCCCCCTCTAGGAGCGGTGTGTGTGTGTGTGTGTGTGTGTTGACCTGGAGCAGCGTGTAAGGTTTCTGTTTGTTAGGTCGAGGCGAAGCTCGGGGTGCTGGCCTGGCTCGTCTTATTTTTTGTGCTGATGTTGGGGTGAATAATATTGATACCCCAGGCATAGTATGGTTGGGGGTCAGTGGGGTTGTTACGAGGTGAGTGTGTGTGTGTGTGTGTGTTACCTTTGTGACCTCCAGCTCACCTTTCCGGCGCTGGTGGGGCTCGTCGTGTTTTTGTCTGTTTTACTTTTCAATGAACTTTTTTGTTATCTTCATGTTTTTATTTTCTTTTTCGCTCTAAAACCTATTGTGGTTATTTGTTTTGTTTTTATGTGTATCTTTCATGTCTGTATACAGGTAGGAGTATATTATGTTCTCTCTTTAAAGCATCACATTAACTTAAAGAATATCTTTAGTTTGTCTCCTACACCCCGTTTTCTTTTAACTTCATTCAACATTTTCTGTGGTGTCTTTTCTTCATGTTTCCTCGCTCTTCTAATATTTATCTCTTCTTGTTAATGTCGCATTACTTTAGAGTTATTCACGGAGTGGTGGTTGAGTTAGGGCTTTGAGTAAAGTGCGTGGAATGAGTTCTGGGTTACATATGCTTTTAGCAAATTCTTTTACATGCGAAATACGTTTTAAAAATAGAGCTTGGAAAAGCTATAGCGTATAATGTGAACAGAGGCTTATGTTAAGGGAATGTTAGTGCTTGCTTGCTGGTTAAAAAATTAAGTTTGTGAATTCAGTAAATGCTCGAGTGCGTGATAGATGGCTGAGGAAGAAGTGTGTGATAAATGTAGGAACCACGTCAAGCACCTTCCTGGTTTGAAAAT
The DNA here is from genome assembly GCA_038088735.1 of Panulirus argus. Classification (NCBI taxonomy): domain Eukaryota; kingdom Metazoa; phylum Arthropoda; class Malacostraca; order Decapoda; family Palinuridae; genus Panulirus; species Panulirus argus. The sequence continues at coordinate 9,426 of JAYMFT010387149.1, read as the reverse complement.
ATTGAGAGCTGCCGTGGGCAACGCCGCTTGCAGCTGGTGCCAGCGTCCACTTTATCACCCTCTTTTATGGAAATTTAATGCCTTTCGCACGGTAATAGGATCAGCGGAGATTTAATAACTTCATAAAAAAAAAAAACGGAGTGACGGGTAAATAAAGGAAGAACGATATATGATAAAAGAGGAAGAACCGCTTGCGCCAGAAAAGGACAGTCGTGTTGGATGGAAACATCCGTCAATCATTGGATGAGATTGTGTTGTGTTCTTACCATATATCACAAGTAGACTTAGAATACCATTCCTGTTCTTCTTATGTGTCTGGTGTTGTCGAAAAGGTTCTCTCTTGTTATCTGTTCTTTTCCAGCCTCTTCACGAGGCACCTGAACTCATCCCTGCCATTTCCAGTAGTCCCCACTCTTTTGGGGTCTCTTCCATGACGAACTCCTTTTGCCCTCTCTGCCCCCATACCCGCGACTGCTCCTGAACCCTTCCGTTGCTCCCTCGAAAGACGTGCAAATTCTATGAAAGGTGTCCAGGACTGCTGGATGCCTGGATCCTAGGAAGTCCTCCAGGTTGTGCTGATCCAAAGTAAAGTCCCTCGTGGTCTCCTCCTCCTTCGTCAGCGGCAGCAGCTGACCTACGATGTCAGGTGTATCACATCTCCCTCCTGTCACCTTCAGCACCTGAAGACAGGCGTTCCCCTCGTCGTCTCCCCCATGCCCTTTGTACCTGTAACCTTTCACTCTGACGTCTCTCCATTACGTAAATCATGAAATTGCCTCACATTCCTAGTTTTCCAGTGCATGTTGACGTAATTCAGTGCTAGACAGAGGGCATTTTCCCCATCCACCGCACTGCACACACACACCTCTAGAGTGGTATATCTGTTTCAATATTCTTCATCAACAGATTAGTCACATCTTTCACCCCCTCGGAGTCAATTGTTAAACATCTGCAGAAAAGTAAAAAAGAGAGAGAAATATATATATATATATATATATATATATATATATACACACACACACGTCTCCTAAAAATTGGATTCTACTGATCGAGATTGTTGTGACCTTTTTCAGAAAAAAAGAAATCAACCTGTTTCAATGTATATCCCGGGTAAATAAACAAAAAATAAACAAACATAAAAGATAGTCCTATAAGCTACAGCCAAACATTAGATTGTGACGCTATTCCCTAGGTGTCATTATTTTCCAAGCTGTCTATATTTTCACGTTGTCTCTTTTTCCCCAGTTGTCTCTGTATTTCCCCAGCTCTTTCTGTATTTCTACCCTGAATACTGAAAAAAAAAATCAGTTGGTTGTTTTAGGTTCCCTTTACTGATGTCCCGTTACATCAAATGTTTAAACCACGTTTACCTAACCTGACCAGGTATAAGACGTCACAAGGACGACAGATGTCAAGAGGTACACCACGAAGACATCACCAGGAAAAGAGGTGTCAGGAGGTACATCATTAAGACATCACTAGGACGAGAGGTGTCAGTGGGTACATCATTAAGAACACATCATGTGACCAATCAGGTCTGACTCCGTATATATTACCGCCGCTACTCACAAAGGAGTCGACTGCCAATTACGAGAAAGGCCTCCGTCTCCACAACTGCTGATCCCTACAGGCTCGCTAATGATAGCACAATTATAGATGATTAGGTGTAATGAGGTGCCCCGATTGACGGGAGGTACCCAGTGGCGCCCATAGTGTTTACACTTTGATCTCGAGTGCATGAATAATAATCATCCCCTGAGGATGTGATCGTCCCATGCCAAATCTATGGTTGGATGGCTCTCGCTTGTGGCTTTCAATATATGAAGACGGTGCGTACGTACGTGCTCGGTATATCTTCCTTCTTTGTATCTGTTTATTTACAGAAGAAGATTTTTAAAATGATCGAAGTTCATAAAGGTGGCTTTTGAAAGTAATCATCTGATAAGCTACGTAGATTATTACGACTACATGAGGAAACTCGGAAGAAAGATGGAAGTGATCCCAAGGCTGTGAGGCGCATTGTCTGCCATCCGGAGCATAAGATGACTAGGAATTAAATACACAGTGAAGGTCGAGCGGATGAAGAGGTCGCGCAGGAACGCTGCCCTGGTCAAGTCGGGTCACGCTTAGTGACAACATCCAGGAATGTGATGCCAACGTGCAGTGGGAGACGAGACGCTCACCAGGGAATAGACTGGGATTCGGAGGGATGCTTCTGTTGGCTCAAGCCATCAAGACGCCTGGGGAGATGACCCGTATTGTAAGGTTAGGTAGGGACAAGCCGGACGGTTCGTAGTCAGCCTTCAGAATAAAAAGAACTTTGCGCAACCGAGTATATATATATATATATATATATATATATATATATATATATATATATATATATATATATATATATATTTAAACTACATTGTCGGATCATGCTATAGGGGAAGGTCAGCATCCTGCTTTGTGTGTGTGTGTGTGTGTGTGTGTGTGTTTTAGGAAGGTAAAATCAGCACCATTCGTCAGGAGGCCCGGATCTCGCAGTGGAGAGCGAGTGTTGGTACTTCATAATAGGGTAGTACGTGTAAGTGTAGGAGCGTATGGCTTGTAGGTGTCTGGCTGCCTGTGTTATGCTCACATAGGGACCGCCGAGGGGCAGGGCGAGTGGCACCACGGTCGCCCGCCTGGACGATACAACCCACGTACACCCACCCACCCGTGCCTTAATGGTACACATGACCTCTTTATCTCCTGCCTACTCCGCCTTCCCTTCCCGCCCTGGGTACACATGATCTCCTCTCCTTGGGCTCTGTGCAGGGTCGCCTAGACGCTGATCGATAAACACATGGATGAATGGGTCTGAGAACGGATTTGCCTTCCAGGCTGCTGGATCGTGACACACATCACTGGACTGGGGAGACGTGGTGCAAACTAATTAGTCTACGAATATCTCACTGCTGATGGGAAGGGAGGACAAGATTATGGTTTGGGATGCCTCGAAGGACCTATAAATTCCTCTGGGATTCGTAGAACTGAGTGTAGTTGGCCTGGGAGGCGTGCCTCTCTTGTATGTCCTTTACCGGCAGAAACAGACAAAGTGCTCACCGGGATGGACGGTTTAGAGACAGTAAATCGCAGGGTATAATGGTAGATGTCAGGACAACATAATGGCGAAGATTCATCTTAGCAGATGATCTTAAGGGGCTGAGTACGATTATCGCAGGAGAGGCAGCTGACCCATACAGGGTCTGTCTGAGGCAGCACCGTCGCCCGCCACCGGTTGTCTGCCTGCCTTCCTACCACCGTACCTTACCAGGACCATCCTCTAGTATCTCATAACAGGACGAAACAAGAGTATCTCGAGTGAGAGGCGGAAAACACAATTCCCAAAAGTCCTGCCAGTAAGCCAGAGTCCCTCTTTCTTCATGTCTGTAGAGGACAGTGTACCCTGGTGTCACCTCCGTCCTGTAGAAGGTATATGGAAGCATATGTGATGATCCCGGGCGGTGTCAGTTTGCGTCCATCACTGGTGTCACTTTCAATTTAGCGGCGATGAGGCATGAGTGGCGGCGACCACCAGTACAGCAGCACAGCATCCCGCCCTCCTCCGCTTACCTCCCCCCCCCCCCCCCTACTCTGCTGCTTTCGACTGTGGTCACCCATCAGGGGCTGAATGGAAACACGGACACAGTTGACTGAATCGATGCGCTAATTGAAGGGGGACCCGAGGCACCGAGCTAGTGATCAGAGGCGTAGGAACGTGTAATTTTACTCTGACATAAAGCTCGTTGGTTGACCCCAAACGGAACTAACCTAGTGACCAGGTCACATCCAGGGCTGTGAGCCTGGTACCTACTCCTCCTCCCTCCCCCCCCACTAGTACCACACCGGCAGCAGTTGCGTCAGCTCCTGTTACTGAGCGCTGAGGACGGAGACCTCAGTGTCTGGGCTACGGTTCTGGTGTCACCATGTCACATCAGATGATGTCGCCTGTAACGTGATCCAGGAGTATAATGTCACACAGCTGATGGTGTCGAGTACAGGGTGATTCATCTGTATTGTGTCACAGCAGAAGGTGTCGGCTACAATATGTGTGTGTGTGTGTATGAAGATTATGGTAATCGTTTGTCTTCTGTGGGAGTCTCTGAGACAGCCCTACTGTCTGTGGTTCGTCGCATTATATAATGGGAAAACCAGGTTCCTCTTGCTACTTAGAAACACTGTTATTGTAGAAGAAAGTACTTGTGCAGTAACACACAAACACACGTTGAGGTCAGCACGTGACCGATCAGCTGATGTGATCAACATTCATTAGGGGTTGTCTTGCTGTATGCACAATCACCCAAGCTCTTGGCCTTCGGCTTTTCATATTGATGAGTCTTTGAGTAACGTGATGAATATGGAGGGTGAGGAGGGGGAGTGCTGGGTGCTTGCTCGGCGAGGATGAGGCTTGGAGGAGTCAGCGGTCGCAGCGTCCAGGAAAGGGTTACATCATAGTATGTTATAATCCTAAAATGGTATAACTTGCTTGCTTATGTCATATTCTCAGGCAGGGATGACACCTTGCTTGGATCCCTTACACCTTAGTCAGGTATACCTTGTGTCGCGCTTGCGTGTGTTTGACCTCCGGGCGGATACATACATAACATGGTTGCGTACCGACTGATGGCCTGGTGCGTCCTGCTTGCCTCAGTGAAGCTAGAATGTGTGTGTAGAGAGGTAGACTCCTTCACTCTTTAAGAGGAACTCCTGTACCGTGGCACTGTGGTTACATCACGGCAGCAGTTGGTTCGGAATGTTAACTGAGATGAGGCCTTTGTTTGCCACATGCCCCCCACAGAACACATAAAAACCCCACGAAAAGTGTGGAAAAATTATAACAATTTCCTCTGTCGCTTAGTTTTTTGTTTGTTTGTTTGTTTCTATTGGTACTTTTCATTCATAAGTTATGTAGCTGGGATTAGGGACGAGCAGGGCGGGGATCAGTGCCAGGGAGGGCCAGGGTCGTAACAAAGGCGGCCGGCCGTAGTGCCAGGCCTGACTGATGCTGCCGTGGCACTCTGGAAATCGTGGGGGTGGTGGCGGCACCTGTGGCTCAGCACAAAAGGTCACCCGTCCACCCGATACACCGAGAAAAAGCATTCTTTATGGCCGCCGCGTTTAAGGGTCGAAATCGACTGTCGCGTGAGCTTCGATAGGAGGACATTGAACTTAATGAATGTATGTGTGTGTGTGTGTGTGTCTTTGTTTGTGTTTTTGCGTGATTGTCTTTTTTTTTGCGTGTGGGAACAAAAATTCGATTGCAGTGTGATGGGGAATACAAGAAGAAAGAACAGACTACTGGTGAAGAACAATGAAGGGAGAACGGGTGCTGAAGGATGAACATGACAGATGTTCTCGTGTTCTTTGTTCAGCCTCTTCTCCCCTCCTCGGTCCCGTCAGTGCCGGGCCCCGTGAGGGAGGGGGGGGGGAGAGCCTGGAGATCACAACAATCCATCTCGACAGACTCAACCGGGGAAGGGACAGTGGAAGACGCGTCTTTGTGTCCTGCTCTGCCTCGCAAGGCGCCAGCACTTGGGAGGAACTTGGCGCCGGATATCCCAGTAATCCCAGCTTGACTGTCCGTCATCCCTGGCGTGGTAGGGACTGAATGTGGTGGGTTCTTCCAGTTATCCCAAGGTAACTGGTCGTCATCCCAGCTAGAGGGATTCAACGCGAGCCATCCCAGTAATCCCAGAGTAACTGCTGGCCGTCCCGGGGCTGCGTCCCTCCTGTCTCAGGGATCGCAGACGCGTTAGGCTAATTCACTGGAGTTTAATTTGGTAGAAATGTGGGTGAATGGGGTAGATGGAGGAGTGAGTGAGGTGGATGGGGGGGATTTATATACCTATGTTTTTTGACTTTCATCTATATAACACAAACGCTCCAACCCTCGATGATATTGTGTGTGTGTGTTTGTATGTGTGTAGTTCTGTTATTGAACGTTCGTTTGTTCAGTAGTGGTTGAGATGAACAGCCTGATAGGAGAACGCTAGTTAATGTATTCCCTCAAATTACGCCTCTTATGAATATTCTCTAAAGTCATTATCCCGATGCATGTAAATTTGGGTTCATTTCACCCGACGGTGTCTGATTCGTCTGCCTCTCCGCTTCTAGCTGTGTAAGGCTAAGCTCTGCCTCTGCCGGATGGATGTGCACGCTGGGGTGTCCTCAAGCTCGCCAAGTAATTATTTTGTAGTCTGCTTGGCGCTGCGAGTAATGGAGGGTATTCTAATTAGCTTGTGTTTTGTTCCTGTATCTGTGCATTCATGTGCTTGAGACTGAATATCCTCTTAAGTGGGATAAGCAAGTGAAGTAATAACTTTAATTTCCATAGTTTTTTAAGGTGTTTTGTCGAAATTTAAACGTGCCTGGGGCAAGGGTATGCAGCATTGATTCTGTTTGTTGTTGTTGAAATCACATTATTGAGTAATTAGACGGAATCAAAGACAGATAACTCGCCTCTGTCACAGGCCGGGGTCAGTACAGTTATCGTTGCGCTGGTGTTTTAAGTATAGCCATAATAAGTTGGGAACAAGAGTTCGTAAAAGCATTTTAATTCCTGTGATCATAATGTTTCTATCCACCCACAAGCCTTGGTTACCCACATATGCGGGGCCGAGTAAACGCTCCGTCTGCTTGGATCAGTCGAGAAATCCCCTTGAGGAGAAGCGGCCATGTCACTATACAGGCGCCTGCGGACCACTCGCTGATGTTATACAATGAAAACAAAGAGCTCGGGAGCGCCCATGTAATCCTCCACTGTTGCATTTATCCCAATAGGGTCCAGTGACCGGCACGTCATCATTCTTCTTTCTTTTTGGTGGCAGTACTCCAGACAGTCGTGAATCTTGGTGACAGTGTACGTGATTTTTGACTCAGGAGGAGGTGTCGAGATCCAGCTGTGTCACAGTTGATAAGGACGGCGATATTTGTTAGCTGGTGTAGGCCAAAGGCAGCCCGAGGAATGGGCTTGGAGGTGACGTATGCCCAAGCCAACCCAAGAGTAGGGTTGGAGTGGTGTTAGCCATATAGCCTCCCTTGAGATGAGCCACATCATAAACGTTTGAGGAAAGATCTTGTGTTTCGAGTCAGTTATGACTCGTGACCCCTGGCAGGCCTACGCCTGACTGGACAGACTGAGCGAAGACAAAAAAAGGCTACTTGTATGCACAACTGAATACGGAAATGGAGGCCAGAGCAGCAGTGAAAAGGAGATGAAACAGGTAAAGAGTAATGGGATACGTCAAATAAATTGGTAACAATAAAATAATGATGAATGAAGGAAGAGCTGATAAAAACACTTAGTGTGATTATTTTGTTTCCACAGAATAGAACTGAAACGACCAGTCATTGGCGGGAAAGCCATAAAGACGAAAATTACAAAACAAAGTCATTAAATGGAGAGAGCTGGGCTGGCGACGGGGCAGCGACGTGGACACGAGATGGCGGTGAATCGTGTCAGTGAGTTTAGCTGATGAATCAAAAGTGACAGACTGAGATGTTGGCAGACGTACGGCGGCCTCACGGCGGAGAGGCATAAACAGACGTTAGAGACAGAGAAGCGATACAACAGCAGCAACAGCTGTTGGTGCACAGCCTGAACACACAAATAAACCGACCGACGGGTACAGATTGCCTGGTGTGGCCGCCTCCTGTCCTGGGCTGTTGTCTTGCCATGCGAGGCGTGACGCTGACGCAGACCCGAGTTTTCTGTGACATACGGGAATAACTCTGTTTATATTTCTACCTATCTTTCTCTCTGTCTATCTGTCTGTCTATTTGTCAGTCAGTCTGCCTATGTATCTAACTATATATATATATATACCTGCATGTATAAACAACGTTCTTGTATGTATGTACTGTGACTCTCTCTGCCTTGTGTTACACATCATATGTAAAGTTCATACTTGACTCGCCTCAGTAGTACTGATCTTTACATGGTGGAGATGAGTTGAGTCTGAAGATCTTTACCCTTAGGTGTACAGGAACATTGTATGTAGTGCGTGTGTTGTATGGCACTGCCTGCAGAGGTGCCAGGCACGTCCTTCGCCATTGCAGTGAGATTGTTATTCCTCTTATGCATATGTACATGTGCAGCAGTGAACAGTGTCCTCTGTGTGTGTGTGTGTGTGTGTGTGTGTGTATGTGTATGTGATTACAGTTTATTTGTTCGCAGTTTGTGTTACTGGGAGAAACTTTTACGCTCATTTTTTGCACCCGTCTCTTAACCTTGTACATGTGTACTGTCTTAACCTTACACACACACACACACCCCAGCTTACGCCAGGTACCCATTCATCGATCAGCCCTAAAGAGAAGGATGAACACCTGGGTTGGGTGGTTGTGTACTGGCTGCCCTATTCGGGACTCAAACGCGGGTCAGTTAGATTGATGGGTCGCAGCGCCAACCAGTGTACTGAGAGGCTCGTGTGTGTGTGTGTGTGTGATTACGACAGCCAACCGAAGCCTGTTGGGAACACAGGTGTATTCAGGAAACACCACACCTGTTGTTATCATATCTGTACCGCTTATACATTTGTTTCTGCCACACTAGTCCTACTACATCCCCAAGTCACACCTACCCTGCCACATCTTCCTCACGCCACACTTGTCCTGCCTCTCCTCCCTCAGGCCACACCTGTCCTGCCTAACGTCACTCTTACAGCTCTTGTCTTGTCACAGTTGTTGTCTACACACCTTGTAATCTCAGTTGTGATGACACATTCCCTTTAAAGTCAACCAAGGGTCCAGCCAAGGTCATTAGCCTTGGGACTAAGGTCAACCAGGCCCAATCCAGTTCAGTGACCCAAGGACTGAGGTCAAACTAGGCGCAGCCAAGGTCAGTGACCTGGAGACCTGACGTAACCAATGTCAGTGACCTGGGGACTGAGGTCACGCCTGACGCAGCCAAGGTCAGTGACCTGGAGACCGAGGTCACACCTGACGTAGCCAAGGTCAGTGACACGGGGATGGACGTCACACTGAGCATAACCAAGGTTAGTGACCCGGGTCCAACACCTGCCGACACCCAGGTCCCGTCTCCGCCCATTGTGTGTGGACGGCCTCGTTATGTCAGGGATAATAAGCTGTTTGTAGAGGTCTCCCTCCTCCCCCATCTCTCTCTCTCTCTCTCTCTCTCTCTCTCTCTCTCTCTCTCTCTCTCTCTCTGCGCAGAAATACATATATATTCATACATATATTTACACCATGGAAAGGTCTATGGGGCCCGGTAGTGGATAGGGGGCTCTGGTTTCGGTGCATTGAACATGAAAGCTAGAGTGGATGTGAGCGAATGCGGCCTTTATTCTTCTGTTCCTTGCGCTACTTCGATATATATATATATATATATATATATATATATATATATATATATATATATATATATATATATATATATAT
>JAYMFT010387139.1:0-20007 GCA_038088735.1 Panulirus argus | reverse complement strand
GCATCAGGGGGTGAGGGAATATCAGAGTCATCCAAGGTGGAGTTAGAGGAGAAACGGGAACCAAAGAGAGTTGCTTTATCAGTGGGAGAGACAGTTATAGTACCGTCAGGACGGTATGGGTTATGGGCCGGGATATTAGGGATGTGTCGGCATATTAGGGGTGAGTCGGGATATGAAGGATGGGTCGGGATATTAGGGATGTGTCGGGATATTAGGGATGGGTTGGGATATGAAGGCTGGGTCGGAATATTAGGGTTGGATCGGGATATGAGGGATGGGTTGAGATATGAGGGATGGGTCGGGATATTAGGGATGGATCGAGATATGAGGGATGTGTCGGGATATTAGGGATGAGTCGGGATATGAGAGATGGGTCGGGATATTAGGGGTGAGTCGGGATATGAGGGATGGGTCCGGATATGAGGGATGGGTCGGGATATGAGGGATGTGTCGGGATATTAGGGATGGGTTGGGATATTAGAGATGGGTTGGAATATGAGAGGTGAGTCGGGATATCAGGAGTGGATCGGGATACGAGGGATGGGTCGGGATATTAGGGGCAAGTCGGGATATGAGGGATGTGTCGGGATATTAGGGATGTGTTGGGATATGAGAGATGGGCTGAGATATGAGAGGTGGATCGGGATATTAAGGGTGGTTCGGGATATGAGGGATGGGCCGGGATATGAGTCGTGGGTCAGAATATGAGGGATGGGTCCTGGATATGAGGGATGTGTCGGGATATTAGGGATGGGTTGGGATATGAGGGATGGGTCGGGATATTAGGGCTGGGTCGGTATATGAGGAATGGGTCGGGATATGAGGGGTGAGTCGGGATGTGAGGGATGGGTCGGGATATGAGGGATGGGTCAAGATATGAGGGATGGTTCGGGATGTGAGGGAATGGTCGGGATGTGAGGGGTGGGTCGGAATATGAGAGATGGGTCGGGATATGAGAGATGGGTTGGGATATGAGAGATGGGTCGGGATATGAGGGATGGGTCGGGATGTGAGGGGGGATGTGAGGGAATGGTCGGGATGTGAGGTATATGTCAGGATGTGAGGGACGTGTTAAGATATGAAGCATGGGTGAGGGTATGAGGTGCGGGTCAGGTGGCCGAGAGTGAGGCAGCCTGTATGCCAGGCGCTGGAATCACTGTATAGACTCGTGGTACGTCCACCCACACAGTGTATAAAGGGGGGGGGGAGGCTCACCTGTATTCTTTTTCGAAGTGGACGTCGGGGTAGACCACCTGGCCGCCCGCGAGGTAGGCCGTCCAGAAGCCGTAGCTTCCCAGAGTGATTATGCTGTGGTTGCAGGAGGATAGCACAGCCATGTCCAGCATAGCTGACGTACCTGTGGAGGAACTTGAGGTTACCGTGGTACACAGGCGACGGTACGCTGATCTACCACAGGACGTGGTACATAGGCGACGGTGCACTGACCTTCCACATGGTTAGATGAACATGCTTTGGTACACTGACCTAGCCACATGACCCTCTGGTAAATCAAGGGAAAACACTTACCTGGCGAGAAGTAGACGTCGTCATTTTTGCTTAGTTTGGAGGTGATGAAGGGGACGTCGTCTGAGGAGGCGATGAAGACCGCCCGCTTGGGGAACATGTTCCTGAAGTAGGTCAGGGCTCGCTCGAAGTATGGCCCGTTCGGCAGCTCCGCGCCGAACAGTTTCTGTTGTTGATGGACACGGTTGTGACACAAGCTTGGCTCAGGATTATAATCTCCTGGATATTATCCAACCTTAGAAACGTGTGTGTAACTTGCTGGCCACTCAGATACGCTACAGGTGAGTGCACTACTCTAATGACCGCTGGTTAAGACCATTTATCACTGGATGCCACTTTAAATTGGAGATGTACAGAACAAAAACTCGACCCTATCATCATCTGGTTAAATTATTCACTATGGGTGCCCAGGAGAGTAGTATGAAAGATGTGGCAGTGACCATATACTGTAATGACTCCAACTAAGATGATAGCTTTAACACTCTAATTGGCTGTCTCATATGAGTATGGTCTGAAAGGCACTAGTAAACATAATGAGAATGTCTACAGATAACGTTCTAAAGAGGAGAAATTATCTAAGTGAGAGGCAAGAAGGTTTTAGGGAAAGGAGGTCATATGTGACGAACCATTTAGATTTCTACGAGAAAATGAACTCTACGTGGAAAGCACTTAACACTATACTGCATGGGAGCCTGATTACAAATCTGGATCTCCAGGAAGGAATAAAGGAGAGACTTCTCCAGTGGAAAGGATGAAAGGACACATGTCAGAGAAGCCTTCTTCAGACGGGTGGAGGTCACCAGCGGAGTGCCACAGGGATCTGTTCTCTACTTGATCTATGTGAATAATTTGCCAGAAGGGTTGGACTCCGACCTGAATTTCTTTGCAGATGATGCAAAGTTCATGAGAGAGGTGAAAAGCTGGGAAGATTGCATCTGCTTACTAGGGGACCTTAACAGACTAAAGTTGGTCTGATACATGGTTGATGAAGTTCAGCCTGAGTAAATGTAAAGAAATGAGGACGGGACAAAGTGAGAGAAGGCCTCAACATGATTATGATCTAACAGGAAATAAGCTTCATGATTCTGTGCCAGAGTCCTACATGAGGAGAATTACAAAGGATACCCTTAGTCTCCTGGCAAATGTTAGAACTGTTGTCAAGTATATGGATAAGGAAATATTTAGCATGCTCTTCATGTCCTGCATGAAGCCAAAACTAGAATGTGTTTCTCAACTTTGGTCTCCTCACCAAATGAAGAACAAAGTGCTTACAGATAAGGTCTAGAGAATGGCAACAAATATGGAACCTAAATCAATAAAGCTGAGTCACAGGGAAACACGAGGCCTCTAACCTGTCTACCATAATACAGAGAAGAGTGAGGGGTGACTTGATCACAACATTCAAGTTTATAAACCAAACTGATGTAGAGAGAGAACAGATTTTCAAAGAATGTAGGGATAGGCCAACCAGAAGACATAACATGAAATTAGATGACCTTGATAAAAAAGATGTACAGAATAAGTGTTGTGGATGAATGGAACAGACTGAGAGAGAATGTGGTAAATGTGGACAGCATACAGAAGTTTAAAAGGTTGGACGATATTAGGGAATGTTTAAGAGGTGGGGCCCCACGAGTGTAAAACTCCTACCCCGTACAGTACAAAGAAATGATTACACACACACACACACACACAAATACTCACACAGGGTAACACAAGTGTAGGACTCTCTCCCATAACACTAATCACAAATAGTAATCACTCACTCACACATAGAAAGTTAGTGTACAAAAGGAACCGAGAAGAGACAGGATATACTGCCCTGCAATACTATTCCGCAGAGGAGACCGTCTTACAGGTAGAAGGGGGACGTATATATGCAAATATATGCATTTCTATTAGCAAGTTAATTAGAGTATATTTTTTGGTTGAATGTATTTTCCCAATTTTCATTTTTAGTTTCCATGTTTTATATAGTCAGGGCGAGAACTCATTATGCTACGGATAAGACATTTTACATCGGTGTTCAGTTCACTGACTTATGACGAACAGAAGACAGTTTCAGAATACCGAACGCATGTATGGAAGGTTCCGTGAAATCTATAATGAAGGAGTTGAGATACAGGGATCTTAGGCAAGCTAAAGAGGGGGTCAGAAAATATGTCAGAAAGCAGAGGAATTTCTGGATGTATTATGAAGGCGTCACAACATTCAGCCAGCGTTTGACAGGTACAGAAGTGTAAGAAATGTGAATAGCAAGATAAAGAAGTAAGAGTAAAGAAACTCTAGAAATAGCATGAACAAGGGAGACATCTATTCACAAATATTTCATAAATTCCTAAGGAGTAAAGTGTCGGGTAAGGACCTTGTATCAGGCTGAGGGATTTAGAGGGAAAAGTTGTTTGAGATGACGAGAAAATATGTGAGGGAATGAATGATAACTTGAGGAATTTGATCAGAGTGGAGGACACTAAAACCACAGCGCCAGTCACATGCTATGAGCAGGATATATAAAGCGTTCGACTCGCTAGAGAACACATAAGGAGACTAATGAAGGGTCTTGCTGCATGTCACAGATATGATCGTGTTGATATCTGTCCACAAACCCTTCAAGAACACTTGACAAACTAATGGAAATTTTAGTATAAACTCATTGGAAGTGGGTGTAGTGCCAAGGTATTTAAGAAAAAGCAAATGTTGTGGTGATCTTTAAGAAAGGAAACTGGGGAAATCGCAACAGTATTTTTGGTTAGCGTGATCTATGAAATACTGGAAAAGATAATCAAAAAGCAAATGAATCGTAATTGCAAAGGAGAAACTACATGAACGAATGACAGCATGAGCTCAAAGAAAAAAAAAAGTATCATGAAACTTGTAGATTTCTACGATAAACTGAGCTCATTTTCCGAGGAAAAGACTTGCTTTGGTGAACTGCGAGTTTTGGGGTTGCTAGAAAGCATTTGACACTATTCCACATGTCTGCTTGGATTTCCAGGCAGACATACAGAAAGATCCCGATTACTAAGGAAACACAAGACGCACGTCAGAGGAGGTCGGATGGGGTTACGTCTGGCATGCCTCAAGACAAGGTCTTGGAACCACTGATCTTCTTGATCTTTGTAAACGACTTACCAGAAGGCATGGACTCATGCCTGAAGATGTATGCGGATGATGCTGTGATCTCTAGAGAAGTAAGGAATGATTAGGATTGCATCAGCTTGCGAAAGGACTTTGATAAGCTGCAGATCATGTCATGCACATGGTTCTTGAACTTCAACCTACGCAAATGAAAAGCAATGAAGATGAAATACGTTAAGAAAGGAATCCGATATGACTGTATCTAGTAGAAAACAGGCTACATGAATCCGGTTTGAAAAGAAACTAGAGGTCGACACTGCAACTATCCAATCGCCGGAGCATCGCTTCAGGAAAATTGTTAAGGAGACAAATTTCGTATCATTATGATTGAGTTCAAATACACATATATACTGGTTTTAGCAAACTGATAATAGCTTACGGGAGATCTGCATCAGAATACGCATCTCACAGGTGTTCATCTCAGTGTAATAAACAAAGATTTCGTGGACGTTTACAGCTGCGCAACCAAGATGGTCCTTAAATAAGAGTAAGGGGTGATTTGATCACATCCTCCAAGTTTCTGAACCAACATGACAGTGTTGGAGAGAGATGTCAACAAGAGGTCACAGCTAGATATAAAACAAGAAATTTGTCTAAAAAGATATAAAGAAATTACTTAATAGTATATTAGTTGCGGTTGAAGGGAATAAGCTATGTAGATGATGAAACTGTCGGTGCAGACTATATACAGATGTTTAGAAACCTGTGTGATAAATTAAGTTCAATAGATGGGTCCTAACGAATGTAGAATACCTTCCCTGTGCTGTACAGCTATAGTTGATTCCACACTTGTCAGGTTAGCAGGACCGACCTTAGCATGTTCCTTGTAATCTGTTCGTCTGATGTGGAATCCAACGAAGACGGGGTCAGGTTTGCCACTTCCTCTCCTCAAGTTTGTCACGTTGGACAGGAAAGCATGCACCTGTGTGTCAGTAGGAACACGTTATCCAGGTATGTTTGTGATACAGGTTATCATAATGATATATATTGGCTTGTTTCAAATAGTGAAATGCTTTCATCTAGGAATATGAAGACCAGTTGATGGTGTAATATGTTTAATATGTCAGCAACGGCTAACTGACCCCTTCTGGTGGGCCAGAACACCAGCTGATTAACTCCTGCTGGTGGGCCAGACCACAGGCTGACTGCCTCCTGCTGGTAGGCAAGAGCACCAGCTGACTGCCTCCTGTTGGCGAGCCAGAGCACCAGCTGACTGCCTTCTGTTGGCGAGCCAGAGCACCAGCTGATTGCATCCTGCTGGTGGGCCAGAAAACCAGCTGACTGCCTCCTTCTGGTGGGCCAAAGCACCAGTTGACTGACTCCTGCTTGTGGGCCAGAGCACCAGATGACTGCATCCTGCTGGTGAGCCAGAAAACCAGTTGACTGCCTCCTCCTGGTGGGCCAAAGCACCAGCTGACTGACTCCTGCTGGTGGGCCAGAGCACCAGATGACTGCCTCTAACTGGTGGTCCAGAGCACCAACTAACTGCCTCCTACTGACGGGCCAGAAAACCAGCTGACTGTCTCTTACTGGTGGGCCAGAGCACTGGATGACTGACTCCTGCTGGTGGGCCAGATCATCAGATGACTGCCTCCTACTAGTGGGTCGGAGAACCAGAAGACTGCCTTCTGCTGGTGGGCCAGAGCACCAGATGACTGCCTCCTGCTGGCGAGCCAGAGCACTAGCTGACTGACTCCTGCTGGTGGGCCAGAAAATCGGCTGACTGCCTTCTGGTGGGCCAAAGCACCAGCTGACTGCCTCCTACTGGTGGGCCAGAGCACCTGATGACTGACTCCTGCTGATGGGCCAGAGCACAAGATGACTGCCTCTTGCTGGTAGGCCATAACACCAGATGACTGCCTCTTACTGATGGGCCAGATCACAAGCTGACTGCCTTATGCTGGTGGGCCAGAGCACCAGATGACTGCCTCTTACTGGTGGGCCAGATCACAAGCTGACTGCCTTATGCTGGTGGGCTAGAGCACTAGATGACTGCCTTTTGATGGTGGGCCAGAGCACCAAATGAGTACCTCTTACAGTTGAGCCAGAGCACCAGCTGACTGCCTCCTCCTGGTTGGCCAAATCACCAGCTGACTGACTCCTGCTGGTGGGCCAGAGCACCAGATAACTGCCTCCTGCTGGTGGGACGGAGCACCAGATGACTGCCTCCTGCTGATGGGCCAGAAAACCAGCTGACTTCCTCCTGCTGGCGGACCAGAACCCCAGCTGACTGCCTCCTGCTGGTGGGCCAGATCATGAGATGACTGCCTCCTAATAGTGGGCCGGAGAACCAGAAGACTGCCTTCTGCTGGTGGGCCAGAGCACCAGATGACTGACTCCTGCTGGCGAACAAGAGCACCAGCTGACTGCCTCCTGCTGGTGGGCCAGAGCAAAACCTGACTGCCTTCTGCTGTAGGGCCAGAGCACCAGATGAGTGCTTCTTACTGGTGGGCCAGAGCACCAACTGACTGCCTCCCTCTGATGGGCCAGAAAACCAGCAGACTACCTTCTAGTGGTGGGCCAAAGCACCAGCTGACTTCTCCTGCTGGTGGGGAAGAGCACAAGCTGACTGCCTCCTGCTGGTGGACTAGGGCACCAGATGACTGCCTCCTGCTGGTGGGCCAGAGCACCCGTTGACTGACTCCTGCTGGTGGGCCAGAGCACCAGATGACTGACTCCTTCTGGTGGCAAGAGAACCAGATTACTTCCACCTGCTGGTGGGCCAGAGCACCAGATGATTGTCTTCTGCTGGTGGGCTAGAGCGCCAGCTGACTGACTCCTGCTGATGGGCCAGAGCACCATAAAACTACCTCCTGCTGGTGGGCCAGAACACCCGATGACTGACTCCTGCTGGTGGGCCAGATCACCAGATGACTGCCTCCTACTAGTGGGCCAGAGCATCAGCTGACTGACTTCTGCTGGTGGGCCACAGCACCAGCTGACTGCCTCTTGCTGGTGGGCTAGAGCGCCAGATGACTGACACCTGCTGGGGGCCAGAGCACCAGATTACTGACTCCTGCTGGCTGGCCAGAGCACCAGATAACTGACTCCTGCTGCTGAGCCAGAGCACCGTAAAACTGACTCCTACTGGTGGGTCAGAGCACCAGCTGACTGCCTCATGCTGGTTTGCCAAAGCACCAGCTGACTGACTCCTGCTGATGAGCAAATGCTCCAGATGACTGCCTCATACAGGTGGGCCAAAGCACTAGATGACTGACTCCTGCTGGCGAGCCAGAGCACCTGCTCACTGCCTCCTGCTGGTAGGCCAGAGCACCATACGAATGCCTCCTGCTAGTGGGTCTGAGAACCAGATGACTGTCTCCTGCTGGTGGACCAGAGCACCAGATGACTGCCTCCTGCTGGTGGGCCAGAGAACCAGTTGACTGCCTCCTGTTGGTGCGCAAGAGCACGCGCTGACTGCCTCCTGCCGGTGGGCTTGAGCACCAGCTGCCTTCCTCCTGATGGTGGGCCAGAGTACCAGATGACTGCCTCCTGCTGGTAGGCAAGAGCACCAGATGACTGCCTACTGTTGGCGGCCCAGAAAACCATTTGCCTCCTGCTGGTGGGCCAGAGCACCAAACGACTGCCTCCTGCTAGTAGGCCAGACAACCAGATGACTGTCTCATGCTGGTGGACAAGAGCACCAGGTGACTGCCTCCTGCTGGCGAGCCAGAGCACCAGCTCACTGCCTCCTGCTGGTGGGCCAGAGCACCATACTACTGCCTCTTGCTAGTGGGCTGAACCAGATTACTGTCTCCTGGTGGTGGACCAGAGCACCAGATGACTGCCTCCTGTTGGTGGTCAAAAGCACCCGCTGACTGCCTCCTACCGGTGGGCCAGAGCACCAGCTGACTGCTTCCTGATGGTGGACCAGAGCACCAGATGACTGCCTCCTGCTGGTAGGCAAGAGCACCAGATGACTGCCTACTGTTGGCGGCCCAGAAAACCATCTGACTGCCTCCTGCTGGTGGGCCAGAGCACTAGCTGACTGCTAACTGCTGGCGAGCCAGAGCACCAGCTGACTGCCTCCCGCTGGTGGGCCAGAAAACCAGATGACTGCCTCTCCTGGTGGACCAAAGCACCAGCTGACTGACTGCTGCTGGTGGGCCAGAACACCAGATGACTGCCTCCTGCTGGTGGGTCGGAGCAAAAGATGACTGCCTCCTGGTGGTGGGCCAGAGCAACAGATGACTGCCTCCTACTGGTGGGCCGGAGCACCAGATGACTGCCTCCTGCTGGTGGGCCAGAGCATCAGATGACTACCACTTACTGGTGGTCCAGAGCACCAGCTGACTGCCTTCTGCTGATGGGCCAGAAAACCAGATGACTGCCTCCTACTGGTGGGCCGGAGCACCAGGTGAGTGAATCCTGCTGGTGGGCCAGAGCACCAGCAGAATGCCTCCTGTTGGTGATCTAGAATACCAGATGACTGACTCCTGCTGGTGGGCCAGAGTACCAGACGACTGCCTCCTACTGGTGGGCCAGAGCACCAGATGACTGCCTCTTACTGGTGGGTCGGATCACAAGCTGGTTGCTTCTACTGGTGGGCCAGAGCACCAGCTGACTGCCTCCTCCTGGTGGGCCAAAGCACCAGCTGACTGACTTCTGGTGATGGGCAAGAGCACCAGATAACTGACTCGTGCTGGTGGGCAAGAAAACCGGCTGACTGCCTCCAACTAGTGGGCCAGAGCACCAGATGACTGACTTCTGCTGGTGAGCAAGAGCACTAGATGATTTCCTCCTGCTGGTGGGCCAGAGCACCAGATAACTGTCTCCTGCTAGTGGGCCAGAACACCAGATGACTTCCTCCTACTGATGGGCCAGAACACCAAGTGACTGCCTCCTGCTGGTGGGCCAGAATACCAGATGACTAACTCCTGCTGGTGGGCCAGAGCACCAGATGACTTCCTCCTGCTGGTGGGCCAGAAAACCAGCTGACTGCTTCCTACTAGTAGGCCAGAGCACCTGATGACTGACTCCTGCTAGTGGGCCAGAACAACAGATGACTTCCTCCTGCTGATGGGCCAGAACACCAGGTGCCTGCCTCCTGCTGGTGGGCCAGAACACCAGATGACTAACTCCTGCTGGTGGGCCAGAGCACCAGATGACTGCCTCCTACTGGTGGGAAACAGTACCAGTTGAATGACTCCTGCTGGTGAGCTAGAGCACCAGATGACTGACACCTGCTAGGGGCCAGAGCACCAGATTACTGACCCTTGCGGGTGGGCCAGAGCGGCACAATACTACCTCCTACTGGTGGACCAGAGCACCAGATGACTGCCTCCTGCTGATGGGTCAGAAAACCAGCTGAGTGCCTCCTACTGGTGGGCCAGAGCACCTGTTGACTAACTCCTGCTGGTGGGCCAGAGCACCAGATGACTGACTCCTGCTGGTGGGCCAGAGCACCAGATGACTGCCTCTTGCTTGTGGGCCAAAACATTAGCTGACTGCCTCCTACTGATGGGACAGAACACCAGATGACTTCCTCCTACTGGTGGACCACTGCAGCAGCAGACTGACTCCTGCTGGTGGGCTAGAGCGCCAGATTACTGCCTCCTACTGGTGGGTCAAAGCACCAGCTGACTGCCTCCTACTGGGGGCAAGAGCACCAGCAGACTGACTCCTGCTGGTGGGCCAGAGCACCAGCTGACTGCCTCATGCAGGTGGGCCAGAGCATCAGCTGACTGCCTCCTGCCATTGAGCCAGAGCACCAGATGACTGACTCCTGCTGGTGGGCCAGAGCACCAGATGACTTCCTCCTGCTTGTGGGCCAGAGCACCAAATAAGTGACTAATTTTGGTGACAAGAGCACCAGATGACTGCCTCGTGCTGAAGGGCCAGAGCACCAGATGACTGCCTCCTGTTGATGGACCAGAAAACCAGCTGACTGCCTCCTACTGGTAGGCCAGAACACTAGATTACTAACTCCTGCTGGTGGGCTAGAGCGCCAGATGACTGACACCTGCTGGGGGCCAGAGCACCAGATTACTGACTGCTGCTGATGGGCCAGAGCACCAGACTACTGCCTCTTTCTGTTGGGCCAGAGCACCAGATGACTGCCTCCTGCTGATGGGCCAGAAAACCAGCTGACTGTCTCCTACTGGTGGGCCCGAGCACCTAATGACTGACTCCTGCTGGTGGGCCAGAGAACCAGATGACTGCCTCCTGCTGGTGGACCAAAGCACCAGATGACTGCCTCATGCTGATTGGCCAGAACACCAACTGACTTCCTCCTATTGGTGGGGAAGAGCACCCGCTGATTGCCTCCTGCTGGTAGGCCAGAACACTAGCTGACTGCCTTCTGATGGTGGGCCAGAGCACTAGATGACTGTCTCCTGCTGGTGGGCCAGAGCACCAGATGACTGCCTAGTGTTGGCGGTCCAGAAAACCAGCTGACTGACTCCTGCTGGTGAGCCAGAGCACCAGCTCACTGCCTCGTACTTGTGGGCAAAAGCACGAGCTGACTACCTCCTGCAGTGGACCAAAGCACCAGATGACTACCTCCTGCTAGTGGGCCAAAGCATCAGATAACTGCCTCTTGCTGGTGGGCCAGTGCACCAGATGGCTGCCTCTTGCTGGTGGGACAGAACACAAGCTGACTGTCTCCTACTGGTTGGACAGCACCAGATGACTGCCTCCTGCTGGTAAGCAAGAGTATCAGATGACTGCCTTCTGCTAATTGGTCAGTGCATCTGCTGACTGCATCATACTGGTGGGCCAGAAAGCCAGCTGAGTGCCTCCTGCTGGTGGGCCAGAGCACCACTTAACTGCCTCCTGCTAGTGGGCAAGAGCACCAGCTGCCTGCCTCCTGCTGGTTGGCCAAAGCACCAGCTGACTGCCTCCTGCTGCTGGGCAAGAGCACCAGAAGACTGCCTCCTACTGGAGGGCCAGAAAACCAGTTGACTGCCTCCTACTGATGAGCAAAAGCACCAGCTGACTGCCTTATGCTGGTGGGCCAGAGTACCACATGACTGCCTCTTGCAGGTGGGCCAAAGCACCAGCTGAGTCTCCTGTTGGTGGGACAGAGCACCAGATGACTGCCTCCTGCTGGTGAGCAAAAGCTCTAGATGACTGCCTTCTGCTAGTTGGTCAGAGCATCAGCTGACTGCCTTCTGCTGGTGGGCAAGATCACCAGCTGACTACATCCTGCTAGTGGGCCATAGCACCAGATAACTGCCTCATGCTGGTGGGCCAAAGCACCAGCTGACTGTCTCCTGCTGGTGGGACAGAGCACCAGATAACTGCCTCATGCTGGTGGGCCAAAGCACCAGATGACTGCCTTCTGCTGGTGGGCCAGAGCATCAGCTGACTACATCCTACCGTTGGGCCATAAAACCAACAGACTGCCTCCTGCTGGTGGACCAGAGCACCAGCTGACTGCCTCCTGCTGACGGGCAAGAGCACCAAATGACTGTCTCCTGCTGGTGGGTTAGAGCAACACCTGATCCTTCATTAAAGGAGGCAGTACATTCCTGATCCTTCACTAGAGAAGGAATTACACCCCTGACCCTTCACTAGAGGAGGCAATACACCCTGATCCTTCACGAGAGGAGACAATACACCTTTGATCCTTCACTAGAGGGGGCAATACACCCCTGATACTTCAGTAGAGGAGGCAGTACACTCCCGATGCTTCACTAGAGGAGGCAATACACCCTTGATCCTTCACTAGAGGAGGCACAACACCCCTGATCATTAACTAAAGGAGGCAGCACACCTTCGATCTTTCACTCGAAAAGGCAGTACACCCGTGATCCTTTAATAGAAGAGGCAATACACCTTTCATCCTTCACTAGAGCAGGCACTACACCTTTGATCCTTTACTAAAGGGGCCAGTACAAAGCTGATCCTTCACTAGAGGAGGCAGTACACCTTTGATCCTTTATTGGATAAGCAGTACACCTTTGATCCTTCTCCAGAGGGGGCATTACATCCCTTATCCTTCAGCAGAGGAGGCAGTACACTCCTGATCCTTCACTAGAGGAGGCAGTATACCCCTGATCCTTCACTAAAGGAGGCAAAGCACCTCTGATCCTTCAATAGAGGGGGCAGTACACCCCTAATCCTTCTCTAGAGCAGGCAGTACACCCTTGACCCTTCACTAGAGGAGGTAGTATACCTCTGATCCTTCACTAGAGAAGGTATTACACCCCTGATCCTTCACTAGAAGTGGCAGTGCACCTTCGATCCTTCACCTCTGATCTTCACTAGAGGAGGCATTACACTCCTGATCCTTCACTAGAGCAGGCAGTACACCCCTGATCCTTCACTAGAGGAGGCAATACATTTCTGAACCGTCACTAGAGGGGGCGGTACACACCTGATCCATCACTCAAGGGGGCAGTAGACCTTTCATCCTTCCCTAGAGGATACAGTACACCTTTGATCTTTCACTAGAGTAGGCAGTACATCCATGATCCTCTACTAGAGGAGGCAGTACACCCCGGATCCTTCTCTAAAAGAGGCAGTACACCTCTGATCCTTAACTAGAGAAAGCAGTACTCCTTTGATCCTTTACTAGAGGGGGCAGTACACGTTTGACCCTTCACTAGAGGAAGCAGTACACACCCTGATCCTTCACTACAGGAGGAAGTACACCCCTGATCCCTCATTAGAGGAAAAAGTACACCTTTGATCCTTCACTAGAGGGGGCAGTACACCTTTGATCCTTCACTAGAGGAGACAGTACACTCATGGTCCTTCACTAGAGAGGCCAGTACACCCCTGATCCCTCATTAGAGGAAAAAGTACACCTTTGGTCCTTCACTAGAGGGTGCAGTACACCTTTGATCCTTTGCTAGAGGAGGCAGTACACCCCTGATCCTTCACTAAGGAGACATTATACCTCTGATCCTTCAATAAAGGGGGCAGTGCAACCCTGATCCTTCACTAGTGGAGGCATTACACCCCCGATACTTCACTAAAGGAGGCAGTACACCCCTGATCCTTCAGTAGAGGCAGTACACCTTTGATCCTTCACCAGAGGAGGCAGTACTCCTCTTATCCTTCACTAAAGGAGACAGTACACCGCTGATCCTTCACTAGAGGAGGCAGTACACCTCTGATCCTTCACTAGAGGAGGCAGTGCACCCCTGATCCTTCAACAGGGGAGGCAGTACAAATTTGACCCTTCACTAGAGGAGGCAGTACACGTATTATCCTTCATTAGAGGAGACAGTTCACCCTTAATCCTTCACTAGAGGAGGCAATGCACCTTTGATCCTTCACTAGAAGAGGCAGTACATCTCTGATCCTTCACTAAGTGAGGCATTACACCTCCGGTCCTTCATTATGGTGGGGCAATACAGCCCTGATCTTTCACTAGAGGGGGCATTACACCCCTGATACTTCAGTAGAGGAGGCAGTGCAACCCTGATCCTTAACTAGAGGAGACAGTACACCTTCGATCCTTTACTCGAAAAGGCAGTACACCCCTGATCCTTCACTAAAGGGGGCAGTACACCCCTGATCCTTCACTAGAGAAGCAGTACACCTTTGATCCTTTACTAGAGAACGCACTACACTCCTGATCCTTCACTAGAGGAGGCAGTACACCTTTGATCCTTCACTAGAGGAAGAAGTACACCCCTGATCCTTTACTGGAGGAGGAATTACACTGCTGATCCTTCACTACAGGAGGCAGTACACCTCTGATCCTTCACTACAGGGGGCAGTACACCTCTGATCCGTCACTAGAGGAGGTATTACACTCCTGATCCTTAACTAGAGGAGGCGGTACACCTCTGATCCTTGACTAGAGGAGGCAGTACATCCCTTATCCTTCACTAGAGAGGGCAGTACACCCCTGATCCTTCACTAGAGAGGGCAGTACATCACTAAACCGTCACTAGAGGGGGCAGTACACACCTGATCCATCACTATTGGCGGTAGTACACCTCTGATCCTTTACTAGAGAAGGCAGTACACCTTTGATCCTTCAGCAGAAGAGACAGTACACCTCTAATCCTTCACTAGAAGAGGCAGTTTACCCCTGATCCTTCACTAGAAGAGGAAGTACACCTCTGAAATGTTAATAGAGGGGGCAACACACCCCTGATCCTTCACTAGAGGTGGCAGTACACTTCTGATCCTTCACTAAAGGAGGCAAATACACCCCTGATCCTTCACTAGTGGAGACAGTACACCTTTGATCTTTCACTAGAGGAGGCACTCACCGTTGATCCTTCACTTGAGGAGGTAGTACACCTTTGATCCATCACTAGATGTGGCAGTACACCCTTGAACATTCAATACAGGAGGCAGTACATCTCTGATCCTTCACTAAAGGAGGCATTACACCCCTGATCCTTCACCAGAGGGGGCAGTACACCCATGATCCTTCACTAGGGGAGACAGTACACACCTGATCCTTCAATTCAGGAGGCAGCAAACCTTTGATCCTTCACTAGAGGAGGCACTAAACCTCTGATCCTTTACTAGAGGAGGCAGTACACCCATGATCCGTCACTAGAATAGGTATTACACTTCAGATGCTTCAGGAGAGGAGGCAGCACACCCCTGATCCTTCACTCGAAGGGGGTAGTACACCTCTGATCCTTCACTAGAGGAAGTAGTATACCTCTGATCCTTCCTTAGATGAGGCAGTGCACCTTTGATCCTTCAATAGAGGAGGCATTACTCCCCTGATCCTTAACTAGAGGAGGCAGTACACCTTTGATCATTCACTAGAGGAGGCAGTACATCCCTGATCCTTCAATAGAAGAGACAGTGCACCCCTGATCCTTCACTAGTGGCGGCATTACACCTCTGATTCTTCACTAGAGGAACCAATACACCCCTGATCCTTTCCTAGAGGAGGCAATACACCTTTGATCTTTCACTAGAGGAGGCAGTACACCTTTGATCCTTCACTAGAAGAGGCAGTTAACCCCTGATCCTTCACTAGAGGAGGAAGTACACTTCTGAAATGTTACTAGAGGGGGTAGTACACCCCTGATCCTTCACTAGAGGTGGCAGTACACCTCTGAACCTTCACTAAAGGAGGCAGTACACCTCTGATCCTTCACTAGTGGAAACAGCACACTTCTGATCCTTCACTAGAGGTGGCAGTACACCTTTGATCTTTCACTAGAGGAAGCGCTACACCCCTGATCCTTCATTTGAGGAGGCAGTACACCTTTGATTCATCACAAGATGTTGCAGTACACCCTTGAACATTCAATACAGGATGCAGTACATCTCTGATCCTTCACTAAAGGAGGCATTACACCCCTGATCCTTCACAAGAGGGGACAGTACACCCCTGATCCTTCACTAGAGGGGGCATTACACCCCTGATCCTTCACAAGAGGGGAGGCAGTACACCCCTGATCTTTCACTTGAGGAGGCAGTAAACCTTTGATCCTTCACTAGAGGAGCCACTACACCTCTGATCCTTAACTAGAGGAGGAATTACACCCCTGATCCTTCAATAGAGGAGGCAGTACACCTCTGTTCCTTCACTAGAGGATGCAGTATACCCCTGATCCTTCACTAGAGGTGGCAGTACACCCCGGATCCTTCACTAGTGGCGGCATTACACCTCTGATCCTTCACTAGAGGAAGCAGTACATCCCTGATCCTTCAGTAGAAGAGACATTGCACCCCTGATCCTTCACTAGTGGCGGCATTACACCTCTGATCCTTCACTAGAGGAAGCAGTACACCCCTGAATCTTTCCTAGAGGAGGCATTACACCTTTGATCCTTCACTAGAGGAGGCAGTACACCTTTGATCCTTTAAGAAAGGAGACGATACACCTCTGATCCTTCACTAAAAGAGGCAGTTTACCCCTGATCCTTCACTAGAGGAGGAAATACACCTCTGAAATGTTACTAGAGGGGTAGTACACCCCTAATCCTTCACTATAGGTAGCAGTACACCTCTGATCCTTCACTAAAGGAGGCATTACACCCCTGATCCTTCAATAGAGGGGGCAGTGCACCCCTGATCCTTTACTAGAGGAGGCACTACACCCCTGATCCTTCACTAGAGGAGGCAGTACACCCCTGATCCTTCACTAGAGGAGGCACTACACCCCTGATCCTTTACTAGAAGAGGCAGTACACCCCTGATTCTTCACTAATGGAGGCAGTACACCTTTGATCCTTCGCTAGAGGAGGCAGCACACTTCCGATCCTTCACCAGAGGAGGCAGTACACCCCTGATTCTTTACTAGAAGAGGCAGTACACCTTTGATCCTTCACTAGAGGAAGCAGTACACCCCTGATCCTTTACTAGAAGAGGCAGTAGACCTTTGATCCTTCACTACAGGAGGCAGTACACCTTTGATCCTTCACTAGAGACAGTACAACTTTGATCCTTCACTAGAGGAGGCAGTACACCTCTGATCTTTCACTAGAGGAAGCAGTACACCCCTGCTCCTTCACTAGAGGAGACAGTACACCCCTAATCCTTCACTAGTGGAGGCAGTACACCTTTGATCCTTCACTAGAAGAGGCAGTACACCTTTGATCCTCCACTAGAGGAGGCTGTACACCCTTGATGCTTCACTAGAAGAGGCGATACACCTTTGATCCTCCACTAGAGAAGGTAGTACACACATGATCCTTCACTAGAGGAAGCAGTACACCTTTTATTCTCCAATAGAGGAGACATCACACCCCTAATCTTTCACTAGAGGAGGCAATACACCTTTGATCCTTCACTAGAGGAGGCAGTATACCCTTGATCCTCCACTAGAGGAGGTAGTACACCTTTGATCCTCCACTAAAGGAGACAGTACACCTTTCATCCTTCACTAGAGGAGACAGTACAACCCTGATCCTTCACTAGAGGAAGCAGTACACCTTTAGTCCTTCACTAGGGGGGGCAGTACACCTTTGACCCTCCACTAGAGGAGACAGTACACCTCTGATCCTCCAATAGAGAAGGCAGTACACCCATGATCCTTCACTAGAGGAGGCAGTACACCTCTGATCCTATAATAGAGGAGGTAATACACCTCTGATCCTTCACTATAGGAGACAGTACTCCTTTGATCCTCCTCTAGAGGAGGCAGTACACCCTTGATGCTTCACTAGAGGAGGCAGTACACCTTTGATACTTCACCAGACGAGGCAGTACACCCTTGATACTTCACTAGAGGAGGCAGTACACCCATGGTCCTTCACTAGAGGAGGTAGTACACCCCTGATCCTTCACTAGAGGAGGCAGAGCACCCCTGACCCTTCACTAGAGGAGGCAGAGCACCCCTGATCCTTCACTAGACGAGGCAGTACATCCCTGATCGTTCACTCGAAAAGGCAGTGCACCCTTGAACCTTCAATAGAGGAGGCACTATATCTCTGATTCTTCTCTAAAGGAGGCATTATATCCCTGACCCTTCAGTAGAGGAGGCAGTGCACCCTTGATTCTTCACTCATGGAGGCAGTACAACTCTGATCCTTCCCTAGAGAAGGCAGTACACCCCTGATCCTTCACTAGAGGTGGCATTACACCCTTGATCCTTCAATAGAGGAGGCAGTGCACCCCGACCCTTCAATACAGGAGGCAGTACACCTTTGATCCTTCACTAGGGGAGGCAGTACACCCCTGATCCTTCACTTGAGGAGGCAGTACACCTTTGATCCTTCCCTAGAGGGGGCAGTACGCCTCTGATCCTTCACTAGAGGAGGCAGTACTCCCCTGATCCTTCACTAGAGGAGGCAGTACTCCTCATCCTTCACTAGAGGAGGCAGTACACCTTTGATCCTTCACTAAATGAGGTACTACACCTCTGATCCTCAACTAGTGGAGAAATTACACCCCTGATCCTTCAGTAGAGGAGGCTGTACACCCCTGATCCTTCACTAGAGGAGGCAGTACATCCCTGATCCTTCACTAGAGGAGGCAGTACACCCCTGATCCTTCACTAAAGGAGGTAGTACACCCCTGATTCTTCACTTGAAGAGGTGGTACACTCCTGATCTTTCACTAGAGGTAGTACACCTCTGATCCTTCACTAGAGGAGGCAGTACACCTTTGATACTTCACTAGAGGGGGTAGTACACCTTTGACCCTTCACTAGAGGAGAGAGTACACTTTTGCTCCTTCACTAGAAGAGGTAGTTCACCCTTAATCCTTCACTAGAGGAGGCAGCACACCCCTGATCCTTCACTAGAGGAGGCAGTACACCTCTGATCTTTCACTAGGGAGGCAGTACACCTTTGATACTTCACTAGAGGAGGCAGTACACCCCTGATCCTTCACTAGAGGAGGCAGTACACCTCTGATCCTTCACTAGAAGAGGCAGTTCACCCTTGATCCTTCACTAGAGGAGGCAGTACACCCCTGATCTTTTATTAGAGGAGGCAGTACATCTCTGATCCTTTACAAGAAGAGGCAGTTCATCCTTGATCCTTCACTAGAGGAGGCAGTACACCTTTGATCTTTCACAAGAGGGGACAGTACACCTTTGACCCTTCACTAGAGGAGGCAGTACACCTTTTATCCTTCACTAGAGGAGGCATTACTCCCCTGATCCTTCACTAGAGGAGGCAGTACACCTCTGATCCTTCACTAGAGGCAGTATACCTCTGATCCTTCACTACAGTAGGTATTACACCTCAGATGCTTCACTAGAGGAGGCAGTACACCTTTGATTCTTCACTATAATTGTCTCTTTCACCCAGACCCTGAGTAAAGAGCTTATTATAATTCCTTCGTATTTTAACAGCTGAAGGTGGGTAGAGGTCTGACCAACTCACCTGCAGATGGGTAGAGGTGAGAGCCACTCAACTGCAGCTGGGTAGAGTTTTTTTTTATGTTGAAGGCTCCAGTCACAGACAGAATTCCTCATCAAGGCCGTGCCTTAATTGAAATATAAAGAGAATTAAGAAACGGAAAAAGAAAAGAGGGGAAAGTATTTACGAATTTTTGAGAAAGTGAAAGACCTGTCTTTTGAATTATGTCAGATCATAGTTATTAGGAAAGACATGAGAAGGTGGAGAGTTCCCAAGCTTTGACGTGTCGAGAAAGAAGCAATTATTAGAATAGCACACCCTTGAGTTCCCGATGGCCACACAATAATTATGTGATGCAGCAGCTTACCGAGTATTGCGTGGTCTAGCTAGTGGTGGGGGGCACACAAGCAACCAGCTCTCGGGAGCAAAAAAAAAAAAAACAAAGTAATACCTACAGAAGAGGCAAAGTGAACCAACATTGCAGCATAGAGCAAGAGGTTCAAGTTTGGACGTTAGCCTGGGACAGTTTATATGTCGGACCGCTTCGACTAAACTTTGTCAAGTAAGGATATGGAACTAGAACTACCCCAAATGTGGGAGCAGTACTCCATACAAGGACGAATCAATCCCTTGTATAAACGGAGCAACTGTTCAGAAGAGA
>JAYMFT010387128.1:0-20011 GCA_038088735.1 Panulirus argus | reverse complement strand
AATATATATATATATATATATATATATATATATATATATATATATATATATATATATATACAATTTACAAATGTCTTATGACCCTTTTCTAAGACTGGATCTTGATGTTACCCACGACCTCTTTGCAGAGAAGCTTCTGCAGTTTAAGGCTACATTTTTTCTTTAGTAGGGAAATGACTCCTTTGGAGTGAGTTCTTTGACAAGTCTTTACTCCCAGAATACACCCTTGTCAAAGGTGACTTCACTCGCGGTGTAAGATCATGCGGACGAAGTCCGGTAACACACACACACACACACACACAATCTCCTTCCTCAACTATATTCTGGATATCCTTCCTTGATATGTCCCTTTCACATGTTATTCTGAATGACTGTTTCCACCCTCTGTACGGAAAGCAGCAAGTCCTCACATGCTTTCCGTGTTTCCGTGGATCAAGTGTTTGCTTCAATAAAAAAAAAAAAAATGTCCAAAACAGACAAACGTATGGATCTGTATGTGGCATTTGTGGAACTGGAGAAAGCATTTTTCAAAAGCGTTGTTGTCTTTGTATTTGTTTTGTATGTATAATGATCACGGGACATGAACATGGAATTTGTGCCTTACCTTGCTTCTGCTACAGGTGGTAACAGCTTGCAAGTGAGACTAGAAGCTGAAGGCGTATCATTATCGAATTTGAGAGCGAAGACGTCAGCGCACTGATTGACTTACCTGGGGTAGCATAGTATAGATAATGGTTAATATTTCGTACCTTCAGCTGTGAAAGGATCCATATGAATTACGAACACATAATATTGTCAGCACTCTAAATCATTTTCGACAAACGCACATATATGAACAGTATGAAAATAATTACCCCGATTTTTAAACTAGTGCCTCGGGGGAAAGGCGAAATGTATTCCTCCGAGGTTGTCATATCGTTCTGCTGCGTAGCGCCGCTATTGGACTGTTGAGGGAGACTCACAGCTGACTTTTTAATGGGTTCCGTGAAAGTGAACGGCATACAAGCTAAGATATCTTTTACAACTGATTTGGTTTGTTATGTAAGTTGCACTGGACTGGTAACCATTTCTTAATCAGCAATCTGGCAGAGAGGACAAAACGGTGGTGGGGGAGGCATGGATGGGGCTGCTTTACGGTTGCCAGGGGGGTAAGTTGATCTGCATTGCGAAGGATGGAGTAGGTTTATAGATAGTGAAAAATGAGGATGATTTGTGTGTCGCTTTTGAAGGGGTGGATTGGATTACACCAGTCACCTCTGTGGCGTTACCGTCAGTGTCAAGGGATGTGGTTGTGTTGTGGTTTCTTGAGGAACATCGTCTAATCGTATCCATCCTCTGGGCGGCGGCGCTAAAGAGGATACAGAGTATACCAAAGGTCCGTGGAATCTTTGCTTCCTTAGGGGTGGGGAGGGGTGTCAGTGGTTGTGGCGGTCCTTGGTTAGTTCGGTTCAGGGAGGTATCTGGATAGCAGGAGAGGGGTTGGAAGGTGGTCGGTCTGGAGGTAAGATGGGTGGGGTGTGGTGATTTTAGGGTACTGCGTGTGTTCGGAGTCAATGGAAACTCCCATCACCAGCCAGGGCTCTTATCAGCGGGTGATTGTAGTGTTGTCCACACCTCAAGACTCGAGCTTAATATAACACTACAGGCCGACCTACGAATGAATTATACTTTTGATTATGAAAAGGATGAAAATTACTCACAGTAATTTTA
Organism: Panulirus argus; assembly: GCA_038088735.1. Classification (NCBI taxonomy): domain Eukaryota; kingdom Metazoa; phylum Arthropoda; class Malacostraca; order Decapoda; family Palinuridae; genus Panulirus; species Panulirus argus. The sequence continues at coordinate 18,301 of JAYMFT010387128.1, read as the reverse complement.
TCATTAGCAATCAGGATGATGATATTGATTCTGAGGATTGTAATAGTAGTGATGATGATTTTGATAATCATACTTTAAGAATACGTGAGGTAGTAATGTTACGTTGTTCTTTACCATATTGGCCTGATTTAAGTGCGTGAACTTGTAAACAGCCAGAAATTGAGTCAAACACCATTTAAAAAACTACGAATGGTGGTTTTATATATAGTCACAGTACAGCAGAGAAAGTACTGACAGGCTGTCCAAAATACATAACCACTATTTGCTAACTTACAAATGACTACTTGTGACAGGACATTGGGAAGAATAGGAGTTCAGCGTCTTGGGGATCAATGTTGTATTTTAGGGATGAGGGGCCTTGTGATATGTTGATTCGGTATTTGTAGTAGTGGAGATTTGGATGTTATCTAGAATGGAGACAAGGAAGAACAACTCATACATACCTGGGGAGTAAGTGTGGTTTCAGGTGGATGAATATCTGAAGAGTAGGTGCATGAATTTTCCTAAAAACAAGAAAAATCATTTTTTTTTATAATTAAATGTACAGTCGCCGGTATTGCATTGAAGGTCTGTCCATGTTTTACAGTTCAGTGGTTTTCAATCGACAGTGTAGTATTTTCTTCCCATTAGAGAATTCAGCTGAGAATAAAAATACTTGGGATTACGGGATCATGCTGATTTTGTCTTGGCGGAGGTATTGTGCAACTTCGTACCCGGCACCTCATGAATTTGTATTTTGTGTGTGAACACCACGACATGCCTTAAGCTCCGGTCGAATAGCCATTGGTTGTTTGACCAGGGATTGTTACCCAGCCAAAAAGTAACCCCCCCCCTTTCTGTGATTTTTTCTCCTTATGTCGTACACCGGGAAAAATCTTTTGGGAATTACCCTGGCATTTCTAGCTACCTTGATTTTGTAACTTCATTTTGACTTTCTTATTTTTTGGAGCTAAGACTAGACTGGGTTAGATCATCATTTTGAGGTCTACCTGAAACTTGACCAGTCTGGATTCACTCATTTCCTGTTCATCCTATAAATCGTTTTTTAGTAAAAGTTACCTCTTTACATCTTATTAGGATGTGGACCTAGGATAAATGAGTCCAGTCGAACAGACTGATGTGAAAGCTAGGACGAATGAATACAGTCGAACAAACTATGTTCACACGTGCAAGAAAGATTTCAGGAACATACTAAACAGCATGTGAAGATGCTTAGAGTGGAAATTGACTGCAAAGCTGAGTTAACCAAACTTTGCTGACCATACTGACTGGCAATAGTGTCATGTGTATTCCACCCATAAGCGACAAGACGGACGACTGACCATCCGAGGAGGGAGAGAGTATGAAGTGAAAGCATCAATAGCTAAGGTTGTACTGTCCATATACCGAGGTAGAAAGGGAAATTAATATTCTGCTTCTGAAAGCCTAAAAAAAAAAAAAATGGAGGGTAGGGGGTGGGTGGGTTGTTTCCAGACGGGTAGGAAACCCACAATAAATGCACGGACAAAGTACAGTAGTGGGTGAGACAAGCACATGCCGGAGGGAAACGTTGTATTTGGGAGATCATGGCTGGGTGGTTGACCTTGGTGCCCCTTTTACAGAGCAGCTCTTGGCAGCACGGACTTGGCTTCCAGCTACTGGGCCATAATACCCAGACAAGTGGAGGTTTGGTAGCGGAGCTCCATCATGGGTAAAACTCTCACCTCGTATGTACCATCGGGTTATCACACACACACACACATACGAAATTTAGGAAAAAATAAAAAGACATGAAAATCACTGCATGTTATTTTCAGAATTTGGCTTCATACGTACGATGAAAAAGCAGACTGCGTTGCAGCGCTCCCACGCGTTTTTCTTTTTTTTTACAAAGTTCCAACGTTATTCATATGGTGTATAATTTATACGATTACCAATTAATTATAATTAACAGCCCGAGACATACGCTGGCGAGTAAAATCGCAAATTGACGCTGACACATTCAAAGCAATGTAATTAAGAATATACAGGCTGAAGACTGCCTAACTGAAATATTTGGAAGATCTGAAGCACTCTTACGGTTTGAGAAGTTCAAGAAACTAGAAACCTTTGAACCATATGCGATGAAATAATGCCACAAGTCGGTCACGTGCATCCCACGCACCTCCACAGTACACAAATCTGTTACCCATCGTACCCTCTGCTGATAAGAGTCTCTAGGGGGGACGGGTTATCGGACTTTATATCTAAGCTATCCTGTTTTTGAAATCAGAACATCACTGATAATCGTAGACCAATAAATCTTATTCGCAAATGTTTTTGTAGTTACCAGCTTCAAGATGACATGGAATATGATTCAGCCTTTGTCATACTTATGACGCAGTGTCTGAAGGCAGGCATACGTGAAGAGCAAGGAAGATGGGTCGAGCTGGCCCGGCCAACATGTTATCAGAACCAAATAAGCCACATTTATGGTCGTGTCTTGTCAGCCTACCTTATATCAGGGGGACTGTTAGACGAATTAATGCGGGAGGTTGTGTTAGCCTACCTCGTATCAGATAGGCCTATAAGGTAGTAACCGGTGATAACCTTGGAGTTTGGGTATAAGTCAATAGAATTATGATATACAGGAGGAATTTCGCCAGCAACAAGTCAGACAGCGAGCGACCGAGAAACCAACCACACATCGCAGAAGGCTGTATCGTCATGGGACCTAACCCAGGATTCTACTTGTCCTCCCCATTAGGTTGGCACTAGTACCGCGTGGAGCTAGGCACACCGTATATGGCTCATTGTAGGTTTAGGTAAATTATTTAGTTGACCATGGCAATCGGAGGAAATTATACCGAGGGAGAAAAGAAAGGTATTCGGCCGGTGGTCTTACACTGAAAAAGGGTGTTCGACCTTCCCGTCTTCAAATCGAGTAGTCTTATGAACCTACGTAATTATTCTTACCCTGATCCCTTCACCAACCTGTGTCCAACCCGACTCCAGTTTTGACTCCAACCCCGACTCCCATAAGACTACCAGTTACTTGGCGACGGGAAGAGCCATCATCCTTCAGTACATTCCGTCACTGACGTAATTATACCACTTGCTACAGTGCCTGAAACCTAACCTGGTGTTTGCCACGCATTCGTGTTCCACTAGCCTTTCAAGATTATTGTATACATATTCATATTTACTTCAGTCCCTTGCTTGTACCTTTTCCCTACCTCTGCTCACTTCATTTCTCTTTTTGTGTAGATTCTCTGTTTACCATGTTTTGTTTTCTCGCTGTTTTATAAAATAAACATTGAAGTTTTCCGTTGCTGCAACCATTTCATGGCGTAAGCAAAGTAGAATTTTCCAGTAAATCATGTGCAAATGGTCGACTCCATGTGAAGGTTCTTCTCTGAATGCTGGAAAAATACAGGAGCAGAATGTAAAGAGCTAGGGTCAAATCACATTACCCTAGATTTGATTAAGCAATCGTTTAGGGTTGTTTTGCTTGATTTCCCGTACATTAAGTTTGTTAAAACAAGTTAGATCAGGAGATAGGTAGTGATAGTTTAGGGTAGTTTGATACGATATAATTCGCCTATCATATGGACTTTGTGCCTAGCTCACACGGAATTGGTGCCAATCTACGACTTTTATGGTAAGCCACCCTAGATCTGTATGAGCGAAGTTTTTGTTTTTCACTCTTGCCTGTCTGTTTGCTGTTCGTCCATGACCAAGCCTTTTCCCTTTCCTATTTTTCATTTGACGATTTTCCTGTTTGTACCCGTACACAAGAATGCCGACAAAATATCACATCCACGGAAAAAACATCCAGGACTCTCATGCCTTTTGAAATATACTTTTATTTTTTACCTATTGTTTTTTTCTGTTTAACGTTGTCGCATTTGAAAATAAAAGGAACAAAAAGTTGAAGGAGTGGAGCAACGCGTCTGATTCGCTTCACCTACCATGTTGGCAGTGAATGAATATCAGGAAACGTGTCAATGCAACTGATGAGAAGCGACGAGTAATAACTTTTTTTATTTCTATTCCATCACTGTACTTAGTTATGCCAAGAGCTCCATCTTTTGTGTAGATGTTTGTGTTGGAGATGTGGGTGCGTCACAATTAACTCGACTGGCGAAGCAATGTGAGGGTATATTTAAGGATAACCGAAAATATGAGTGGCATCTTATTTCACTGACCGATTCGGTGTGCCTGACAACCATCTTTTGATATTTGATCCCCAGTGCGCGGGTGCCCCAACTTCTTGAAACCATTCTGGGGAAGGTAACCTCCCCATTCCAAAGGCTTGAGAAAAGCTTCTTCGTGTGTAACTTAAGAGATAATTCTCTGCATTTCCAGCGACCACGAAAGACGGTCCAACAACTGTTATATCACGTATTCCTCGGATCTCCTTACACCTTGTCGTTTTCCACCCGGTTGGGTTATCTTTGGCGTCAGTACAAAGTCGTTTATTCATTCCTCCCGACATAGAAGTTAGCTTTATTTTATCATACTTTTCCATTCCGCTTTTATATAACTCAAATATCCTGTTTGGACCTCAGTCATTCGTTTAATTCAAAACCAATTATTTGAATGGATTTGTTTTATGTAGCGCTCGTCCTCATTTACATCTGCTTCCAAGACATTCGGCAGGTCGATTTGCGTGGGCTGAGGCAGTGCAAATGTGCCGAGAGCAAATGTGCGGTTTTTTTTCTTTTCCTTTTATACAGTAAGGTAAATCCAGCGTTAATCAAGTCGCTTCTAATTTAAAAGAACACCTTCACGACACAGCTTGTATAGTAATGGTTTCACAATCTGGACTGGCCTTAAGAAATTCATGAGGTACCTGAACTACCTATGAATGAACATTTGCACCTTTTCGTTTTGGTATGATGACAGGTTTTCAACCAACACATACCTGGATATAAAGAGAAAGAAGAGACAACAGGCTATTCCATATGGCTCCACTTATATGACCCAATCTGTAACAATTCAACACTTACTTAAACCTGACGTAGTGGCAGTTGATATGATACACAATAATGTTCATAAAAAAAAATAATGAGCGACCATTTTTAAGCATTCCATTTACGTGCACTCATAACCAACTCGTTGATGTAGATTAACCTCAGAGTGACACTGTCAACTTAGGTCTGTAAATTCCACTAGTATTAGGGCTGGGTAAAAGTATGAAGGTTTAGGGCCTCAGGCTCTTATTATTCTGGTTATCCTTTCTCTGTCTCCTAAGGCGTTCTAAAATGCTAGCTTAGACCAGAGGAGAGTGGCTTCCCCATATGAAGTGCTGCGGTAGACTAGTCGTTCATCAACTTTTTTCGTCGACTATTATTTTCTGGTAATCGACATAGATAAGACCTGTACATGTGTATTCCCTCCACGTTTCACAGGAAATGATTACCAATAAGATGTTGTCCGTCATATAACTGTTCTCTGTTCTCTTCTCGGGATTCATGTTACGAGAACCTTCCTTGGGTGTTGCTTGGGTTAACCCTGAAAGTGTGGCGCCAGCACTCGCCTTGCTCCTCCGCCTGCAGAGGCAGAGACTTTCGTTCAGATCAAAATTCTAGGAACATATAACTTATTATAAAACAGTACTAAAAATATTATTTGATTTTTCGTTAGGAAGAATGCGGGTGAATGGATGTAACTTAAAGAGTAAAACACTTCCCCAGAGATTACTTGCGATTGTTTGAATTTGAAAAGGAACTATTCACAGTGAAGAATATAACAGCCGCCTATGATTTGATCTGCATTGTGTTTTCCTATTCATTAAGATTTGTTGCTGATCCGTATGACTGAACGGCTGCTAACGTTACAGAATCTTCTTATACTTAATTAAACACTAGTGCACATAGGAACTGGGTTGACGTCCCTCCCAGAATCTGTACATAAGATGCAAGACGTCACTGGAAGGTGTAAATAAGTACAAGTTGAAGCTGGGGACGGCTTTGGGTCCCAGGCGGGTTCGCGGGGCGGAGCTAAGGCCAAGGATTGAGGAAGCCAAATGTACCGGATGACTTCTTCCTTTTTTTTTTTATCCATCCTGCTTTTATTGGCGACATTAGCACTTGAAACGGGTTATTATCTTTCTGTTAGAGAGCCATGATTCACTCACACATATCGTAGTCAAGACTTGTGCAACTAGACTGGTATAGCAAAACCATAGATTTCGGAAGATTTTTATTTTCTTTGGGGGGAAGGGATGATCGGAAAGTGAAGATGCATTCTCGGTTGGGCAAGAAATAGTTTTAACGCAGGAAAAACAAATCGGAGTATCCTGCTCAAGTTAGGGCGGTTGACATGAACTTTAAGTACAACCGCGACTCGGGCCCAAGTTACCTGGCCTCTGTGGTGATGAGGTAAGGTTATCAGCGTCCGTCTTAAAGTCCAGATATCAGGTAACCATTCTTATCTTATCAGCACCGGAGGAGCACTGAACCTTCCACTCATTCTCTATCATTGTTCATTATCTGGCTTAAGTTATCAACCAGTTGTGCGCACATCGTTACCTGTGTCGCGGACCAGTGTTCTTGAAGTATTCCTACTCGGTTGGTGTCTTGTTGTTGCTGCTTTTGTTTCTCGTTATATGGTACTGATGGACAGAAATATGTATATTTTTTTTTTTTGCGGAAGGCTCACTGAATCGTCATTATCATGTCATAAGATATGAATAATTTACGCGCGCACAGACACAGACAGACAGACAGACAGACACACACACACACACACACACACACACACACAGAAGCTGAAGTATGAAACTGAATGTGGACAGTATACAGAAGTCTTGAAAGTCTTATGATTTAGATCATACATACACGCACACAGTTTGCATTAGAATACATTCGTTGGTCTCATTAGCCTCAAATACAGAGAGAAGGTTAGGAAAGAGGGAGGGCCGGTACAATTAAAGAGGTCAAAAAACATTTCGAGCTACTGGCAGATCGAGCAGTGGTCGAAACGATACTTTTAGAACAAGGAGAGGACACCAACATTGCGGCGAACGGAAAAGGATGGTTGAAGAGAATTATGATAACTGGAGAACTGATTACGGCGGATACTGAGAACCAGAAGTTCCTAAGGAGGCAGAATTATTGCGTGTATAGTGGGAGGGTTCAGAGGTTAGGAAAAGGTCATCAAGATTGGGAACTCCTGTTGGGTGTTTGATTATATACTCCGCATCGTTAAGGAGGGAAAAACGGGCCTCGACACTTCTAGGATCGTCCCGAATGGAGCCTTAACACGTCTTTGTGGTGTACATTGAAATCTCCTGCACAGATGATTTCAACATGTGGTATGAAGCAACATACGCAAACATACAGTAAAGCTAAGATAAAAGTCAAAAGCCGATATCTGGCTTGAAATAACCCTCAGATTTTGACTTCCGGTCAGAGTCATTGAAGATCAAGAGAAAAATTGTGGATCTGGTGTGACCGCTGGTGGGTTGCTGGGTGGGAGATGGTTGGTCTCTCAGGACAGTCGGCGTGTCAGGCAGAAACACCTTCCCTCCTACAACTTTGGACACCCAGTCTTGGCTGTGGTTGAGGCTTCATTATTTACAAAGGTGACTGGACGCTCCTGCATCGGCTGATGTTCTGTACACTCCCAACATTTTTTTTTTTTTTTGGCGTCGCCTCTGCAGTATTGGATCAACATGACCCAAGGACATAACACTTTTTTAGCGGCGGACTAGTGTACACTGTGACCTAGGGATAATGGAATCTGGGGATACAGGTCAGAGAATAGGGGCTCTGCCCTACTCCACACGGTAATGAATTACGTAGTCAAGATAATCATGCTGACGATTCACAGTAACTGCGCAACCACCATCTTTCCTTAGGGCTTTGAAAAGTATCCTTACAGTTGACGACTTCATGACCTATTTTGTCTTACTGTGACTAGATGATAATCCCTTGGTCATCTGTGGAAACGTATATACATGTAGAATGATATTTTCCCTCCTTGCCTAACGAAGTTGTTGGTTTTTCCTAGATTTTCAGATTTCAAAAGTTTATTCTCGAGAGAAAATGGATTCCATCCACAATACGTTGAGATACTTGCATTACAATAGTACAAGATGTAACTGGCGACACGCTTGTAGACATTGATTAATAACGTTCCATTCATATTATATTCTGCGTTTATTGTAAAAATCAGACAGCATTATTGATCATGTTAGCCTAAAATAAAACACAGCATTATTGATCATATTAGCTTAAAATAAAACTATGTTTAATTCCTTTAATGTAATGCTTAAGGGCATCCTTGTCATTTTCAAAACGTATGTTACATCTTTTATTATCTTCCCATCCACTCTTGTATCCTAATCTTAACCTAGCCACATTTTCCCATCCACTCTTGTATCCTAGAATTAATCTAATTACAATAATAATATCCTTACACCTGTTCTTGCTATGTTGTATAGGCTTCAACAAACCAATATATTTCATCATTTCGTAAGTCATCGTAAGCAAAAGAAAGAGAATATTTTCTATAGAAATGAATGCCTTAATCCTCCGTGATCCTGGCTGGGAAGGCCCAGCCTCGTATAGCTAAGGCGTGTCCAGGGTTCGTTGACGTCAAGGGGGCCAGAGCAAATTACCAATGCGCTGAGATAACGAAGGAAAGCACAAAACAAGAATGGTTAGGTAAGAACACATCGTAGCTTTACAGAACTTAGCGTTTTTCTTTATTTGTATGTTAAATGTAATCATTCATGTCTTCTTAAAACTGGATAACAGCTGTTGTAAAGTGTATTATGAGTGGTGAATATTTCTGACGGAAAAATAGATCTATGATGTTTTCATAACATAAAACAGCGACAGCCATAATCGAGGGAGTTTTGTTCGATGAAACGAATGAACTTGTTTTTGCAGATATAGAATGTCGTCAATATAAACTTATACCTGTTTTAAACAGTTGGTGAAATAGTCACGATCGTTTCATAACCCACAAGAGCGTCTCTCTCTCTCTCTCTCTCTCTCTCTGCCAGACAACTGACTGAAATTTCCCATCACAAGTGAAGCCATTGAGTAGGTATTTCTCCTTTTTTATATTTTTCAGAGAGAATCTGAACTCTTACTAAAAAATTGCTCGCACTCCTTTTAAGATTTGCCAAAGAAGTACGTGTTTTTGCACTTCTTAAAATGGGATCAATCACACAATTTCATGAAGGGGTCTTGTGCGACCGTTTCATTGCTGGACTGTTACCATAGTCATCATCATCACTACAGTACGGTAAACTAACATTCTCAGAGTGTCTTCAGAGGGATACGAACCCGAAAGTCTATGTACAGCAGTTTCCATGAAGGTGGCATCAACACCCAAAGCCTCCATCAAAACGGACGTCCTCTATACACTGCTGGCCGTACTCCAGCCTCTTAATCAGGCCAAACACAGCAAACATCCGCTTCGCCTCTTCAGCACCACATTCATTGTCAGGTTCCCGGTATAACTTAGCCTCTTAATTTACGCTATTCTTTTCAAACATTACGTGTTATAGCCTTCAGGGAAATTCCGGTTCTTGTTATGGAGCTTGATTTTGTCTGTTAGTTTTTCCCGTCGATTTCAATGCATCATTTTTTTTTGTCGAAATCATATGCTGTGTTCGAGCTTGCAACTTAGACGAACGGATAAATGCAGTAAGTTGTTCAAAAAATAGTTTTTAGTAACATCGAATGCTTAATATCAAAAGTCGTGAGAATTCACCTTCTCATTTACCTACGTTTGCTGTAAGAGGAGGGAGTTTTGACCCTCCACCTCTTGAACATTTTCGGCTACCAGCCTACTTTCTTATTCTTAACTTTATGTATGCTGCCTGAATTAACCTTGTCGTCAGTCATTTTATTCCATTCATCCACACTCTTGTACTATAAAATTACTTTCAATCTCTTTTTCAAGTTTCTTACTTTTATGTTTTATCCTCTGGTTGCTCTATCCCTACTTCTCTTGGACTGTCTTTGTTGCATTCCTGTTCACACTTCACTTCGCCCATGACCACTGCATCATTTGCAAACATACAGAGGTAAAAGCCCAGGCTGACAGGCAAGTCATTTACATAGATCAAGAAGAGTTAATGGCCCCAAAACAGAACCATGTAGCACTCTAATGGTCACCTCGACCCATTTGGTGAAGGCCCCTTTTGACGCTGCTCTTTTTTTTCCCTTCCACTGTTATGATCCGTCCACTGAATGCGTTTTTTCCATATTCCTGGCTGTGGTGTCTCCCACTGTGAAAACCCTTTTGTACTTGTTATTCATTTCATATCCCCACATCTTCGTCTGCAGTTATTTCCTCTGAATCCCTTAGTATGACTAGTTGCTTTTTGATTGACAGCTGACTCCTGTTTAATTAATGGATGTTTCGGATTTTCTCCTGCCTTGTCCACATTGTTGTTTTCAAAGTTTTTTGTTCCTGCTGTCTTATATATTGCAAATGCTGGCGAGCTGGAGTGTCAGCTATATCTCTAACACTGCACGTCTCAAAATTCCTTTACATTTCGACGTCAGTTTTTAAACCTTTCTCTCTTCATTCTCATCATTTCTAACTCCTTCATTGTATAGTTCACAAAATATCTCACAACAAAGCCATGGTTCTTGACGTCTAAACTTCATCAATCCAGTTTATCTTGCCACATAAATTGTTGAGGTTTGTGTAGTTCCCACAATGTTTTCTCCCTCTTTACGTCTTGTCGCCTCTAGGCTCTTTCACTGTCCTCGTTTACCACATAGCCTAACCTGAGCGGTACGTTATCATGTTTGGACAAGTGATGTATCATGTATGCTATACTCAGTACCCATGCCAGTATGTTGTAGGATATGAATAGCAATGATGGAGTATCAGTCCCCTTTTTATCTGCTGTGCTCACCGACATGTTGGTTTAAGAAATTTCCCTGTACACTGAAAACTAATGCGTCCAGGAGGACTCCCTGTCACCATGAGAATGAATTACCTCCGGTTATGGTCTGCAATTAAACTGCACCATTATTTATACCTGAACACCTTTGAGAAGCGAGTGTGATAAAGCTTATGTACCATCCTGATTGTTCCTTGACTCTTATTGTATATTTGTTCTGGATCGTAGGATTTTTTTTTTGTTTGGGGGGGGGATAGAATTATATAATATTAACACTACCATGAACTTCTTCCACAGTTACTCCTTCCATTATTTATTATCTGAATGGGTCATCCTCCGCTATCTCTTGAAACTAAGGGTGTCTTCTGTTTAGTGGGCCAATCCTCCCAGTCCTTTACCTTCTCTTGAGAAAGGAAAGGACTACATCACTAGTTCCGAACTGGCCTTCTCCCTGACAACGAATTCAAAGGTGAAAGCAGGAAAAGAATATAAAATGGCTTCGTTACGGAAGTGATGAATGACAATATGTACTGATGATGTATGTCTCAGGCAACTCCAATTTGTGCAGTCTTTTAAAGGATTAACAGTTCCTCCTATGCGGATAGCGCTAACCACATACCCGAAAGATGCTGCGTAGGAAGAAACTGTATGCAGACCTAGACGAGAGAGGATGTCTCTCTGCTGATAACGCACTGATCATCCAGTTTGAGACTTGACTTTTTAAGTTACAGCGATTAATTCTACTTTACAGAAGAAACTCGCTATATCTTCGTCATGTTTCCATACACATCATGAATATCTGACGGTGAAAATCGTTCAGATGTAATCAAACAGCTTTATGTCGCAATAGATAGCTGGCGTCAGAGCCATCTAATCTTCGATAAGTTGAAAAGTAAGATGCACTCTTTTAACCTAACCTATCCTAACCTAACCTAACCTAACAAATGAGATTGTGGAGTTTGAATGTAGATAATCTGCCACATTAGATTGGGATTATTAGAACATATAAATGTATGTTTTGTTCACATAGGTTTGTCCTCTTTGTGTAATCAGGCACTGTATGTAATCACTGGCCTGCCTGGTTAGCTGGCTTTTGATTTCACTAGCAGGGTATGAATTATTCTCAAGCTTCTCGTCTCATCTTTTCCTCACAAAAAAAGCTAATCTGCTGCTACTTAATCATATCTGTTCAGATGTACTTTACTGTACGTCGGCGATTTTGCTGTTTCAATGTGTTCAAGGTGATGTTAAGATAATATTGGGGACATTTTGTTGCATTAAAGAACCCAATCTATTTATGACAAGTGTATTCAAATTTGGATCCAGCATATGCTGCTACACACGCATGCGCATAGATTTATTTTTTCTTTCTTCCTGTCAGCCCTCTTTAGTTTCATGTAATATAATAACTTATTGATTATCGATTTTGCCGAAGGAATTAGACCAGAACATGGGTTGCAGGTAGCCAATCAGAGTGGAGAAGATTAACCTACCTCCCGCCTGGCCAATGGAGAACCTTCCAAACTGACACGTGCTTAAGCAGCTGTTTCCTTTAGCAGACTTCAACTTTGGCGTATTGCATCCCTACCGAATTCCCCCAGAACTGTATCACCTATGCAAGCACCTTCGTATTTTTGAAGGTTTGGTAACTTGGCAGTTTCTCCTTTTTAAAGTGTCTTGGGATTTTTGGTCGACTTGTTTCTGATATCGTGAAAATTAAAATCCCTTCCGCCGAAATGGTAAACAAACTAAGAAGACACGAGTTTTAATCATGAGGTAGATCGGAAGGCGAGGAATGACATGAGGTAGAAAGGGCAGCACTCTAAGGTATGCGGTATCACCCAGCCTCCTGATAGTCCAGTAAGATGCAGTGTGCACTAGAAATAACTGGTTATACGCCAGTTCAAGACCCCCAGGCAGTAGTAGGTGTCCTTGACAGGTAAGGTTAGGTGGGTACATAGCCCAAGTAGTCGCATACACATATTGGACATCCCACAAGGAAGGCCAGGGATTATCCAGCTCCAGGTATGAGCGAGTTGGTGACTTACGCCATAATTTTGTTATATACGCCTCATATTTTTTTTTAACGTGTTACAGGGCTCATTATGGAGGAGGAGGAGAGATGTGAAAGTCAGGAGTAGTCAAGTGTATGCATTCATTATTTCTACGCATCATATTTCTATACTTAAATCAGAAGCAGGGTTTCCCATTGTGACCTTAAGTGTCTTTTTGAGGGTCTTGTGATGTACTGGTTTTATGCAAATAGATTTGTTATTGTGAACGCCAATATGTCCCCAAGAAGTAACCTTTATGTGTAATTACGTTGTTTGTGACTATATTAATGTGCCGAGTTAGGATCACCAGCAACCTCCAGGGAACAGGAGAATGGTAAGAGAAGATTTTCATATTTTTTAGATATATCTTTTCTCGTGGGTGCAGCCTAGGGTAGGGGAGCCCTGGCCCCATGCTTTCGGAAGAGAATAGGGTAGAACATTACATTCCATCGCACATAAGTAGTGGAACTTGTTAAAAGTCTGGTATAGAACCACTTTGCTTTCAGCTTTGAACATTGGTCGATTTTGTTTTAATGCTAGCATTGTATTTGGAGAATATAGCAACATTTGCAGAGCATGATTTGGAAGAGTAATAGTATATCAGGGATATGTGCGGTTGATTTTATTAAAAGTAGGAAACAAGCAAGTAAACAATGAAAGAACATCTGAAAATTTCACCAAACCTCCCTAGTACTGAAGATTTATTTCTACTATTATTTTAGCTGCTGTATAAGGTTTTTCTGGGTTCTGTTGGTATTTTTCATGTTTTACCTACTTCTACATTGACTAACCTCACCTCTTCCCTGATATGCATAACCTTCATTTCTATCACCTTGTTTGAAATTTGTCAAGTAAAGCAACTATTACCATATTCTTTGAACAGTACCTTGGCATTGCGAAACAAAATCACTTGTGATTCATAACTGTTTGTGATGTTGAGCTAAATTAGTAAATTTCCTTTCAGTGTTAGTCTAGCATTTGGAGATCACTACAGTAACTGTAGCAAAGCATGATTATGTGTATTTTGTATAAGTGAACATTATTTGTTAAGGCAATAATAGGTTTATATGTATCGGAAAATATGGTTTTGATTACAGATGATCAACAGAACCAGGGAAAACCCAAGTATTCAAAATTTATCCTGAAGTTTTGTAATTTTTTTTTATATAGCTACCAATCACATTCATAAATGAGCATCATGCAAATGCCACCATTTCAAAGAACCGTTACAGACTGATTGAACAGTTTAAAGCAGGGATGTTTTAGACATACATTTTGGTTACTAGGTAAAACTTTTATAGATTCCAATGTTTATTGCAAGTGTTTTATCTGCTTTTCCATTAACCCCTCAATTTTTGTGATATAACCCTCACTACTGTTGCCTTATTTAGTATTGTTCAATAACGATTAATGCTCAAAGTTGTTCTCTCCAACTGTTATTATATTTTTTAAACACTGCACTTATGTAGTAAAACAAAGCCACCAAGTATCCAAAGCTGATAGTGATGCTGAGCTAGACTGGAATTTAGCCAAATGTAAAAATAAATTTGAAGTTCCTATAGCTATGATTATACTGCTATGTGTAGGTAGAATCATCAGCCATCCCCAAGAAACAGAGGATTGCAGAAGGAAGTTTGCATGTCTTTTCACTCTAGGAGAGCTTAACAGTCATCCCTGCTGGAATTCTTTTCTAACTTCCTGGGGGCAAGTACTGCTTTCTTGGTTGACATGCTGTATGTTATGCTGAAGATATAGCAGAGGGTATCTTGGATGGGATGGAGTCCTTCATTATATCTTCTACTGGGTCTTTTTTCCTCCCAATCATAGTTTGATTGCTCCTGCTCTGATGCTTGTTGTGTCGGGGACAGTTTGCATTGGACCATGAAATTCTTCCCTTCATGTGAATCCTATTCCACTTTCATATCTGTTCAGAATCACAGCAGAACTTTACTACATAATGTCAGGCACACCATAAATAGTTGGTAAGATGCTGATTTACTTTTTTTAACTGACAATTCTTTTTGTTGCTTAACCAAAAGCATCTCCATTAACTTCTGTAGTTCAACTTCAACTGTTAAAGATGTCTGTTTTGGCACCATATTTTATTCTAATTTAGCTTTGGATGATTATGCATCAAATCCTGTGCCCCTATCTTCTCCCACTGAACCTATACTATCTTCTATATTTTCCTTGTGTAAGGTTGTCTGAGTTCTTTCATAGCTCCAAGTAGACAAGGCATGTAGCTAAGATTGCTTACCTCCTTTCATTGTGTTTCTGTCTAGCTCCAGTCCTTGCTTGTCTATTTCACTTCTGTCAAAACTCCAGACTTTTCCCTTTTGGAATCATACCTTGTCAAATCCCATCCTTAAAAACGTACACTGTGTAACTCCTTCGACAAATAAATGAAATAGAAAAGAATTGCCCTATGGCTCTCCTGTGTGCTGTTTCTGGTCTTTGAAACTCTCCCCAAACTCTCCATAACTCTCATCTGCTCAAAAACTTAGAATCCCATTAGCTTCTCCCAGTTTCCAATATGAATTGCCTAGTTCTAGCTTTACAAGTGAACTTTTGTATGTGACTTACTTCTGGTCCCTGTCAGTGGACTGAACCAGGGCATGTGAAATGTCTGGGGTAAATCATGGAAAGGTCTGTGGGACCTGGATGTGGATAGGAAGCTGTGATTTCAGTGCATTACTTATTATTTGAAACTGTAACTTCTAATATTCATATGACTGTGCCAATAATGTTTATCTTCTTTTAGGGAACACAGCTCCAGCAGTGTTTAGTGGCTGAACCAGACCGGGTTCACATGGAAGACTGTAACTTAGAAAGCATTACTTACATGTGTAGTTTGCCTGGTACGTCAAAGTTGGGATGGTTTGATTGTATTGTGTGAGCTTTTATTTGTTTTTTTTGCTTTCACATTGTTTATTCAAGTTACTGCAAGGTAAGTACACTTGGTAAAAAAATATTGGTGCACAGTATTTGTGAAACATTGTGACACAGTCCAAAAGATAATGAAAAATTTGTGTCTGACCTGCTGCATATTTGTAGCCCTCATGTTAGGGGATTGCCAACATATAGTTTATACTCATTGTATAATATATATTCATGAAGTATCCTGAACAACATATTTAACCATTATAACCCCCCTGGTAAAAATATATTTAAGTAATAATTTATTAGATACCATTTGTGTAATTTTCAACATATATGCAAATAACCTGGTCATTATCTGGGATGGTTCAATGTGGCTAACCAACCTGGTACATGTTGTCTGTAGCAGCTGTTTCAGCATGAATATCTCTGGCACTGTTTCGGCATGTCACTGAATCTACCGTGTTGCTGTGTGTTTCAGTAATACAAATGCTGTAGCCCTCATTATGGAGGGCTACAATAGTTTTGTGTGTTGCCTGTGAGGTTTCTTTCGTGATTGGCATGACTATGGAATTGGCAGCCAACAATTACTTTGTTAGCTGAAATGCCATAATGTAGCATGTTCCATGAGTCGATTAATGAACTGGTGAACCTTATCTCAGGTTTCATAACATTCACTGTGTAGTTCAAAGCTGTCAGATCAATCACAGACAGGCATACCAACACTCCCAGAACATCAGGAGCTGGTCAAATCATTATAATGATTATGGAAGGCATTGGATCCATTTTGCACTGATACTTTTTTAATCAGTGTACATGACATGTATTGATGTTCAAAATTTCTTCACCAAGCATTGATATTGTCATCCTAAACTAAGGTGTGTGGAGGTACGATGTAGCCTAAGTTTCTGAACATGTTGCATGATGTAATTGCATAAATATAACTGAAAAATGTCATATCACAAAGAGCAAATCCTGTCTTCAGATATATCAGTTTTTCCATATACAGTAATCCCTTGATTTCACTGACCCCGATATAATGGACTTCAGATTTAATGGACCTGGCAAATAATAATGCATTGATTAATGATAATTGAAAAATGAAATAATGAAAAATCTCAAATGCTGCACCAAGTGCATTTCATATTGCACTTGTTTTTGGTAGCATGGGGTACACTCACTTTGTTTCGGTCTCAGTCTGCCTCAAGCTATCATGCGGAGAGACTGTGTACAGAGAATTGTGACTTTATTTATTAAATAATTTTGCAGTCCTTACAATTCAAAATGGCATCAAGTGACTGATGAGTTAAAAGAAAGCATGTGAACTGTTTATTGTATTACTGTATATTGTATGAAAAAATGGTTACATTCGATTTAACAGACTTTCGACATTAATGGACATCCCCTCCTACATGTTAGTTCATTAAATCAAGGAATTACTGTATTTGTCAATACCTGCTATGTTAATGCTATGAATGATATCCCAAGTCAAAATTGATTTCCACTTTCATGAAGGATCTTAAAAGATATGGAAAAATTGGTGTAGTCATTGTACAGACTCATCAACATAAAATGGATATGTGATGAATGTGAAGTTCCAACGTATCTAAATAAAGTCACATAAATACAGGAAGTATGCCATGAATTTTATGTTTGCCTTTCAGCGACCTGCCCACCAGACTTCAGTCCACACAGAGGACTGTGCTATAAAGTTATCACTGAACAAACACTGAACTTTACTGAGGGACTCAGCTTATGCAGAGCCAGTGGAGCAGTGTTGGCTTATCCTGAGACAATGGAGACAATAGGATTTTTGAAGGAGATAACAGAGGTAAGAATTTTAGTATTATTGAGGAAGGGAAGATGGAAGAGAAAAGGGAAGTTATGTTGACATGATTGTAGTTCAGGAATTCGCAGCCTGCCCATCCATGTCTTTCACTTGACCTTTTATCTCTAAACCTATGTTACCTCTCACGTAGGTAATTTTCCCATTGCAAATAATCATGTTTCCTTTCTTGCTTATAAATTCCTAGCATCTTTCAGATGACATTTGATCTCCCTTCCTAGAAACAGGCACAACTTTTGCTCTCTTCCACAGCACTTGATATCACACCATCTTTTAATGATTTTTTTCATAATTTCTAACAGTTTTTTAGTTTTTTTTGCACACTCCTTGAGCACATATGGAGGGACTTCATGAGGTTTCTTTGGTTCAGGACTTCAGTAGCTTGTGTATTTCTTTTCTGATAATTTCAGTGGTTTCCTAATGCTCCTATACATCCCACCTCATTGGTGTTTATTTTATAGTATCCTCTGTTTTGAATATCCTTTCAGCTAATCATTCAGTTCCTCACGTACATTATTTTTTTTCATCAACAATTCCTCCCTTTGAATTTCTAAGCCATCTTTACCATGCTGTAACAGACAGATTACTCCTGACAAAGTTTAGAATAGTTTTGTACCATCACTTGCATTGTCTCTGTTTTTTTTTTTTTTTTTTTTTTTTTTTTTTTTTTTTTTTTTTTTTTCT
>JAYMFT010387117.1:0-20011 GCA_038088735.1 Panulirus argus | reverse complement strand
GATATATATATATATATATATATATATATATATATATATATATATATATATATATATATATATTGCCGAGACAATACGAAACATGTTAAGTCCCGATCTCACTTCGTGTGTTTTGCATCTTCAGGATAGACTTAGAAGTAAATACAAACGGGACTTACCATGTTACATTTACGAGTGTGTGTGTGTGTGTGTGTGTGTGTGTGTAATTTAATTATTTTGTTTGACAGGATGTTTGTCCATCTTCAGCTGATAGTCTTCTTGAAATATGGCCCACTTGTAGGTGGGAGTTACTTTAAGGCACAGTTGGACTCCCTTTAGAAAAGTAGGGAAACACACAATGTCTCTTAGTCATCATACATCTCTTTGGTTCTGTAAGATATCCTATTTGCTCAAAAGAAATTAAAAAAAAAAAACGATGTTTTGTGTTCGCTCCTGTCTTACTTGTATTTCAACACTCTACTTCGTTAGATATCTTGTTTGCAAGTACATCCTTTAAAAACCATTCCCTTGTGAAAAACTAGATTGATTATATAATTTTCATGAGAAAGCATATGAATTTTGCTGTATATGATCTGATTATAGTGAACCTAACGTACCTCACGAGAGATTAGTTTAACTGACCTTGAAAATACTGTAATACTTGGAGGTAATCAAGAAAAAAAGAAAATGGGTAAAATTTTATATGGTGGGTCTGTTTTTTGTTTTCATGCTGTCAAGGATTTATGAATGCAAGCTTCGCTTTGGTCTCGCCAAATGGTATGTACTTCGACCGATTTCTTGTTAGATTTCGTTTATCTGAACCCGCACAGAACCGTGGGTTGTGGTACAGATCAAGAGCCTTTTGTTTCGCCATGTTCTTATACGTAGACCACGGTAACTTCAGTGTTAAGATATATATTTCTCCTTCTGTATGACGACATTCGTGAGGGTGATGTATGAGAATACCATAAGGTGTCTTCCAAATGGGGCGTACTATCCAAGTGGGGTGTATCTCCCAAGTGGGTCGTGCTCCACTTTTCCATGACGTATCCAAGGCGGCGTTCCCACGGTATGATGCTCTTTGTGGGTGGAGGTGGTCGCTCGTGTCCGGCCATGGTGTGTTGTGGCGGTGCCGTCTGAGGGCACGCCATGGGGGATCCATCTCTCCCGGCCCTGTTTACTCACCTTATCCAGGTGTCTGTCTGATCCTCTCCACCGTTCGTCTGTCTGAAGGAGGAGAAAGAGAGGGAGTGGGGGAGGCGGTGGGGATGGTATGACATATGTAAACAGGGAAAGACGGAGAAGTCAAATGAGGAGGAAGAAGGAGAGGAGGGAGACAGAAGAAGAGGAGGAGGAGGAGGATCAAATTATAGGAACTAGCTAGAAAATGGAGCAATTACAAGTAAACAGGTATTAAAAAAAAAGAGGAAGAAAAGTAAAATAAGACAAAGACTAAGTGGTGGAGAAGATGAAGAAGAGCAAGATGTGACGAAGGTCATAATGAATGAGGCTTGAGGTAGGTGAGAGCGTCTTACAAGTAAACGAATTATGTAGATGTATCGGTGCACGTAAACTCTCCTTTGAAGAATCCATCTCGGCTGATGCTCCTCCAGCCACCGTGACAAATTAACCCCTTAAGCACGACGTTTCCATCCTTAAGGTTTAGGTCAAAGGTCACGCCCATCATGCCCGAGGGCTGTACCGTCATACTCGACGCTACTTAAGGGGTTAAGCTCCGTAACTAATAGCACCACAACCGTAACGCTATCACCGGGTCCCTATACATACCTTCACATGACTTCACATAACCTCACATGCCTTCACGTCCATCACTCATCTTCACCAGGTATCCAAAGCGTCCCTGGCCCTCGTATGCATGATGACCATTTGCACGTTAATACGATGACCAGGTCTTTTCACATACCTTCACATGCATCACAATTTTTTTCTTACGTAATGACCACATACCTTCACATAAACTACTCCTTTTTACGTCATTATCATAAGCAGATTATTAACCATGATTTCATACGTACATTTTTTTTACATTATCATCATCTGGTATCTTCACACACAATTACATACACTCCAGTTATTTTTGTGATAATATTTTCAAGAGGTATCTTCACATACTTTCATTACCTTCACATACCTTCAGATTCTCTTTAACTACTTACAATTTCTTTTTGTCCTGATGTTCTCATGAGGAACTTTTATATATGCAACAGGTATCTTAACATATCCTCACATGCAATTCCTTCTCTTCGTTACGTTATCACTTGGAAATATCACATACTATCACATAAAGTGCTACAATTCTTAGGTTGATAGTAATACCAAGGTATCCTCGCGTGCCTTCATATGTATCACAGCCTTTATTATGTTAACAGTATCACCAGGTATCTTCACAAGCGTTCACATATGACAAATCTTTATTATGGTGACAGTATCGCCAAGTCTCTTCACATGCCTTCACATTTGAAAATCTTTATGTTGACAATATCAGCAGGTTTCTTCACATACCTTCACATACAAATCTTTGTTATGTTGACAGTATAATCAGGTATCTTCACATACCTTCACATATAACTATGTCGACAGTATCAGCAGATGTCTTCACATGCCTTTATATATTATGTTGACAGCATCACCAAGTATCTTACTTCATAGTCTTTCTTGCTTTAAGTAACTCAAGTTATTTTCACAAACGCCACATGTTAGCAGTCTACGAGGTAGCCTCACATAGCTTTACACACACCATAAACTCCTCTTTAGAGTTGACAGTCTTTCTATAAATCTTCACATCCTTTAACATGTCTCATCAAAGATATCTACCTAACTTTGCGTACACCACAGCCTATCCTAAATCAGCATTTTCACTTCTTTAGAATAACATACCTTGACATTTTCGCTACGGTAGTAATATTCACACACCCCTCGCATGCACTACACCTAGGCGTTACCGGACTCCGCCTTCAAGTGGTTACGCCGCGAGTGATAAGTCACCTTCGGCGAGGTTGAATCATCGTCATTGAACGAAAAAGAGTAGCTTTTCCAGTCTATATAGAGGGAGGCAAGAAAGCAAATCAGAGGCTCCAACTCTCCCAGCACTCCTCTTCGGTCATTTGGAAACACCATTTGGGGATTTTATTCGTAAATGTGAAAATTGGAAAACACGTCCTGATCTAATTACAACCTGCAAATACTGTGGGAAAGACTGTTCCAGCCTCTAATCTCCGAAGGGAAGAGAAAGTTCAAAGACGCGCATGCAATATTGTCAGACTTAAACAGGTTTATACACTGACGTTAACTATCATTCGTGTATTTGTCTATGCATGTCTTAAATTTGTCTGTAGTCCTGTTCTGACAGTAAGTGAGAGTATATCATTGCGGTGTTCAGTAATTCTGCAGCCGGAGAAGCTCTTGTCCACTTTTGTATTAAATATTCCAAACTTTATGCCGTTCTATCTGGTCATAACTGTATGTCGCATCTAAGGTGAAGAGATTGTTGTCGAGGTGTCTCATCGAAGCCATTTTCAGTATCTTTTGAAAACTGTTCTTTATGGTATAGGGTTACCCTAGTGACGCAATCAGTTTTGTTGTTTTCTTATGTATCATTTATAGTTTTTTCCGTGTCGTTACGTACCTACACGTACACAATGCCTTCTCTTGCCACAATGACTTTACTAGGTATCTTCATATGCACCGGAAAATTTTTTCTCAGCAAGTACCTTGTATTTTAGCATATCTTCACATGTGCCACAGCCGTTCTGACTTTGATATTCTAACGTTGAATCTTTGTGTATCTTCACATAATACCAACTCTCTCTGAAATCAGTTTATGACCAAGTTCCTTCACATACTTTCACAAATACCACAACTTTAATAACGTCTCTAATCCCGCCAAATCTTTTCACAAATATTACGTTCATCGTATCTATAAAGTGCACTGTGTTCCCCCTTCTTCCTTTATTTTCATAAACGCTCATTTCCTGTGTCACCCGAAAATAGAATTTCAATTTTTAGAGATAAAGTTTAACGTAAGTTAATGCTGTCGAGGGTGATTCATTTTTAATCATGTCATATTTTGGTGCATATGCTTAACGAAATATTGAATACCAAGCTCTGTTTTAATGATACACTAATGACACTTATGCCATGCTTGGGTGATTCTCTCAGGGTATGTAGATCATAAGATGTCTTTTGTTACTTTTTCAATTGTTTGCTCGCGCTAGTGATAACGGACAGCGTAAGAAGAATTAATGTCGAAGGCAACGCAGAGCACTTCACGTGGCGGTGATGAAGACCAGGTTCACCAGCCCGTGAACATGCCCTTGTTTTCTGGCAGGGGACGAGTAATTACCAAATGATCACAGTGATGGTCACAGTGTTGGGTTCACTCAGGTGTGTCATTCTGATTGGTAATGTATCAGTGAGTGATTAAGAATGTTATATCTTCCCTGTTGCGAAACAGCCATGGACACAGCACAGCACAGGGAGCGAACGACAAGACTTCATCAACGTCATCGTATTCGTGAGGTACAGTTGCGGACACACGTAGTCCTGCGACATTCTTTGAAATCTCGTGTCCCGGTCAGCGCCTGGTCAGAGCCTAAGCCTACATATGGGCTTAGGTCAGAGCTACACCGAACCCTCGATCTCTGTCTGACGAGACAGATGGTTCGGTACAGCTTCGGCAGTCCTGTCCCAGGACTTGTGTCCGCGATTGCATACATATCAGTGTTGACTATCCGGTCTACAAGGTGTATAGCGAGAGGAGAAATGCATTTTAATACTTGAGGAGCCAGCTTATGCCAATCAGGCTATTGGCGAACCCTCTACTAATGTGACACGCCAATTCGTAAAAGACATTATACATGAACGAGAAAAACTCAGATGCATCTGGAGGTGATATTTATCCTCAGATCAAACAACGCATTGGTGATGCGTTTGTTCTTTGAGGACGACGAGGCTTCAGCAGTGGAATGTTACTATAAGAGCTCAGTCCCTCCTAAGGTGCACACCATTCCTTCAGCGATGATAGATTCCCAGAGAAACCCATTGTTTCTCGGGATTTATGATTTCCTCTGGGAATTACACTCTGCGTTTGAAGAGAGTCATGTGCCATCTAGAGTAACACGCTCCGTCAGATACTGTTTGGAGAATAATTTATCGTATGAGTAACGACGAATTTCACCGTTATTTACAAGATCCGGTGGCGCTGTTGAGTCCAGGACTATGGCTAAGCTTCAGAGGCACGTCGAAGTTGACGTTTTTACTGCTAAAGTTGTTTTTCCTTGCCGTCCTATTGGAATATATTCACAGCCATCAGATCCCAGGGGTAATTTCTTCTCCTATAGTCTCACCTGGACAGGGAGTTTATTACGAGTCGGGATGTGAGGCCGTAGTTTACATTTACCTGTAGTAAGCTGGAGCGTTAATCTTGAGTTCCAACCACGACATAACGTCATTTCAGTAGAACTGGAGGACGTTCTCAGTACTTGACAATCTCTTGAGGGAATACAAAGGAGATCTAACAGCAGCAGACCAGGGTGTCCTTACGAAGCTGTTTGTGACATCACTCTTCATCACTGAAATACATTGTTGATGATGTAATTAATCCCTTTGGTACCAAGACGAATCAGGAGTAGAATTCTTGCTGCAAAACGGCTTCTGCAACGGTGTTCGTCGTCTTTATTTGTTAGACTCAGAAACAAAAAGATCGACGGTCCTTCGAGGAAAGTCTTTTAAAGAATGAGTTTAGTAATGATAAGGTCAACAGTGGTAAAAAACCTTGTATTTCATATTCCGGGGTGGCGAGGAGGGAGGAGTGGGCAGTCTTAAGATGCTTGTCGACGTAACTCTGACGTTACGGAACATGTCACCACTTAAGAAAGTTAAATTTCCTCTTGTGGTGATTCAGTGGTCTGCGCAGTGTGTCCTCTAAAGCAAGGTCCTTCTTTGTGGGCCTTGAGAGCTCATGAAGTATGCAACTTCTGTCTTACTTACACATGTGTACATTTACATGACATTAGGTCTGTGTTTCCTCGAAGTTTTTGTACCTTCAAACGTCCTTCGGGTCCACAAACATTGCCCAACCTGAGAATATCATTGACTTCAACCCGAGGCCCCTGGACCCAGGTAACGTCACACGTCCAAGGGGAAAGTCAGTGCCAAGCGTTCTCAGACATTGCTAAGCCAGACAGGCAATGCTTGACCGCCCGACCCTCAGTTCTAGGTCAGAATCATCATCATTAGCCCTGGTGGATGGGTTGTGGCGGAGGTGGTGGTGGGGCTCGCCGCCCCGTGGAAACGTATAATTACCCCCGTTACTCGCATTCCCACAGCCGCTGAAGGCTCTCCTCTGGTCACCCGGGTATTGATCGTGGCTCAGATTGTTGCAGTCCAGGAAACGCTTCGACAAGAGACAGACGCAAAAAGGAAAGTTGTATGATGTATTGGAGATAGAGAGATGGGGAGATAATCATGACCAGCTTCGCTTAATCAGATCTTATAATTAGTCGACGAAAAACAAGGTGTCTGTTATCTCCATTATCGCTTCCCACACCCGGGTTTAGGAAGGAAAAAGCGACTCTGCAGTTTCAACACTGATACAGGAGGCTCGCTGGATACCTCTACCCAGGTTGGAAAATGTTCCAAGCGCTCTTCATTATGGTCTTGGCTTGAACCTTACTTGAGGATCTGTTCTTACTACTACCGAGTTAAGGAAAATTCACATTCCATGTTAATAAAACAATAACTTGAATGTGATTCGTGAGTTTGGTGGGCTGGAGACAAAGCCTCGAAGATTTCTCGTAAATGTTGTCTGGAGGGAAGGGTTTCAGGAGTTAAGGAATTTGTAAGGGGCTTGTTTAGTGGTTTCTAGGGAGTGTGGTGAGGAAGAGAAAACTAAGGAAAAGAGAAGGAAAGGAGGAGAGCAGCAGGTCCAAACTGTGTACTCCATTGTAAATGAATGATACTTTTTATATGTAGGATAACGCCAACAAAGAATCTGTGATTTAGACACTTTCTCTGGTGTGAGGAATCAGTTGCAACATTACATTATTATAGCCCTCTATAGAAGCATCATTATTTTTTTATCGAGAAAATAGGATAAAACGTTTGTGTGAATGAAAAACAGTAGTATCACAAGTCTGTCCTCTAAGAAGCTTGGTAAACGTAGGGTCTTAAGGATGGTGTTGGTAGATTTTGAAGGTGATAGATTAGTTGCAGTAATAAATAATCTCTGGATGGCTACAGCAATGGAACAAGGACAGGGGGCCTGGTGAGCGTCATTGTGTAGAGATGGAAGGCTGTCTCAAAGCGGCAGAATTGGCGAAGTGCCTATTAGTAAGGAACTTCTAAAGTGTGTTGCACAGATAGGAATGTGGCCCTCCTAATAATGTCTGGCTTTTTTGGATTAGGAATTACTAGAATCAGGATCTGTCGAACCCTTATTGCTGTACAGACTGAAGATACTGACTTAACAGAGGTACGGGAGAGCTAATCAGTTTGGGTTTCATTTAATCTGGTCACGGGCCAGGAATGACTTTATTATATGCGTTAGAACGCATTCATAGTATTAGCAGGTATGGACCTTCGAGAAGGACCTCGACCACTAACCTAGTGACAGGAACTGTCACTCGTGGACGTATGTGGACATGAACATTGTTAAGAAAAGAACTGTTAACGGTAACACAATAAAGCCCTCGTTCTACCCTGTACATACATATTGTCGCTCTTATATAAAAGGGGAAATTGGAATCAGTAGCACCAGGAACCCCACTCAAGCTAAGGTAATATCACTAATGAAAGACCATTATCGGATACACCCTTATGGTATGTTGATGCCAGTACTCAATTTATTCCATTGATTCACTACTTATAAATGAAATCTGCATCTTTGCTAACAGGTTTTTTTTGCCTAATTTCATGTTATCACCTCTGTTTGTTCTAACTTTGTATCTTCTGAGGCATAGTTCACCGGTGAAGTTATCAAACTGGTTTGAAGACTTAGAGGGTAAGTCGCTTCTCTCGTCCGTGGTGGGAAGATTTGTAGCCTCCTGCCACCCACTGTACCCAGCTCTCGTAACTGTGATGCCAACTTTCTTGCCCTCCTCTGGACCTTCTCTATTAGTTCTTTAAGCTTCTTTAATTATAATGACAAATTTTGAGAAGCATATTCTAGTTTTGACCTAATGTATGAAGTGACCAGTTTGATGAATATTTCCTTATCTATGTACTTGAATGTAATTCTTATGTATATGGCAGCAGACTGTTTATTTTCTTTACGATGTGTGCGTTTGCTACATATGTGTGCATATACTGTATATGCATATGTATATACCGTTTGCTTCACTGACAGCATGCCAGCCCCTTAATACCACATTGTTCTAATTTGCTCTATCATCTCGGGCACTTCGCTTACCCTACTGCATGTTCATTACCAGATCACTCCAAACATCTTTCAGTCCATCTTTCCTTCTTGATTTCGGTCTTGCCCTTCTTGGTACCACCACTTCTGCCTCATATATCCTGGTAGACAGCCTCTCCTCACTCATCTTCTCCAAATGTCCAAACCATCTCGACACACCCTCTTCAGCTCTCTCAACCTTACCTTTCTTAACAACACACCTCTTTCTTACCCTATCATTACTTACTCGATCATCCCCACTCACTCCTTATAATGTCCTATTGCATTTCATTTACACCACATCCACCCTCGCCCATACTGTTTGATCGAAGGCCCACACCTTGTATTCATACAACACCGTCGGAACTTCTACACCATCAAACAACATACCCATATGCCCTCAAGGACACTGATCTCTTCCTCCACACACTCGTCAACGCACCCAGGACCTTAGCCTCCATGCCCACCTTGGGGCTCACTTCAGCTCCCATATTTCCATCCGTTGCTTTGTACTCTCGAAGGTACCTAAAACAATTCACTTCTTCAGCTTCTCTACAATCAAACTCACACTCCAATCAACCTGTCTCTCTTTCTGATAAACTTAATAACCTTAACTTTTATTCACATAAACATTCATGTTTCTCCTCTCTCACTTTATCCCAAACACAGTCATCAGCTCCTGAAGTTTCTCATTGGAGTCTACCATAAGAGTCGTGTCTTCAACAAACGGCAGCTGACTCACCTCCCAGGCCCCCATCCCTTAACATACGTACTGCAGGCTCGACCCTCTCCCTAAGACCCTCGCATTCCCCTCCCACGCCACCCTATTCAGAAACGTAAGAAACGTGCATGTCGACATTATACACCTTATCTGCAGACCCACATCCACCAGGAACGACCCACCCTCCTCTATTTCCACCGATACATTTGCCTTACACCCTTGACAGAAACTTGTCACTGCTTCTACTAGTTGCCTCGCACACCTTTTATTCGTGACGCCTTCCACTGAGTATTTTCTGTGATTCCAATTATTCAGCTTTTCATTCGTAAATCACAGATAAAATTCTTCTTTTTTCTACGTATTTCTCACACAGTGTTTAAAGCAGACACCTGATCCACACATCCTCTACCACTTCAGAGGCCGTAGCGTTCCTTCCAGATCTGATGATCTGTGCATTCCACCACCTTCTCAATCACCACCACCCCATACAACTTTACCAGCCGTACTGAGCAAGAATTTAATCCAGTATTTAACGCTTCCTAAAATAGTTTCTTCTCATAACTTTTCCATCGCCTTTAATGGCGCTGTGGTCCCACCGCTCACCACAATAAACACACTAGGTATCAGCGTCAGATCTAATTAGTCTTTCAAACCCCACATTGCACAAACAGCCAGGTCTGCCTCATAAGAGACTTGGAAGCCCTATTAAGACGCTAAACTTTTTCATTTATGAACAGTTGCTCCGATTATACAAAGGACTGGTCGACTCCAACGCGCTCCCAATCTGGTCTCGATACTTGACCCACTTGCCATACGACCCGATGTCGGTTCTCCTTTTTGTTCTTTTATAGATACAAATGGCTGCTTGCGTGCCCCCGACATTAGCCAGGCCACATGACACTCGAAACTGGAAGGCCTTTACGGTAACTATATCACTAATCATAAAAGAGCTTAAGATCACGGTAGGGCTGGATATTTCCACTCTCTGGACAAGTAAAAGAGTGAGGTACATCTGCAGAGTCAAAGTGGCAGACATACTAGAAGTTTTAAAGTGTGAACACTGTCGTTTACACACTAAGCGGGCGTGTGTGTGATTACTACTGGTGTGTCACGGGGAGAGAGCTTTACACACGTGTTGTTGCCCCGTCTCTTAACCTTGTACATCTATGTCTCTACTGCTATGTATGTATGCACACACACACATGCATACACACTCATCCTAGCAGGTACCAGGTACCCATTCTCTCGACCAGCCCCTAGGATAGGATGAACAGCTGGGTGGACTGTGGACCGACCGCCACGACTAGGATTTGAACCTATGGGGGTTTGATCCCAAGCTGCCCGCGCATGCGTGACGATCAGTAATGCTAACCGTTACACCACGGTGGTCCGTGTGTATGTGTGTGTGTGTGTGTGTGTGGTACAAAAATAAACGAAAAGCACTTTACAAACATGGCTGGGATTGGAATTGGTGAATTTTTAAAGAAGTGAATAATGGAGTAGATTTTAATGTGTACAATGGCTCAGAATTAATGAATGTAAAGGCAAGATGGATGCGGTGTTGGAGTATTTTAGGCCAGACTTTGATAAATATAACTGAACGAAGTGAACGTGAGAAGATCTTGTGATTTTTCCTTATGCAGGTGACCACATTTGTTGAGAATAGTGAACATAAAAGGTGAGATACGAGGGAGAGAGCTGGTGTTAAAGGCAGGGAAATGGCTGGTGGTGGGGGAGGAGTAATACGGGGAAATATGCTAGCATGTGAATTGCGGTAAGGCTCGCATGGAGGGAGTCATGCAATACTGAATTCACGCTAGTGAAATATGGGTTAGTGATAAGAAGACTGGTGGAGGAATGTGAGGGCCTGGTTACAGTGCTGGAGTGGAGCTCCTGAGTGAGTGACTGAGTGAGTGATTGTCAGAATGGATAGGGTAAAGGATCGGGCGGCATGAAGGACCTGCAATATTAAGGTTGAATGGAAAATGAAATATGATATTGATATTGTACAAGAATGATGGAGGGACGCATATGGAAGAATTGTAATGGGAAAAAGGAAGAGTAGGTGCAGTGGACGCCGAGTGGAATGAGTGGGTGGACAGAGGAACCCAGAAGAGCTCCGTATGGATGATTGCGGACGGAGAGTGTACCTCTAGAACTTGGTATGTGGGAGGTGAGTATGGATGATTGTGGAAGGAGTGAGTGAACCACCAGAACTTTGTGTGTGGAAGGTGAGTATGAATGAACCGCTAGAACTTGGCGTGTGGGAGGTGAATATGGATGTGAGTAACGGATCTGCTGTGACCTTGCGTGTTAAGTGAAGTTTTTGAGCAAGACACATCGGTGTCCAAGTCCTCTCCGCAGAAGGAGACTCGAACGCGAAGGGGAATGAGAATGAGTTGCATTAATAAGCCAGAGAACATGGCACCTTCAGAAGTTAGAAGAACTTGCTAATCCACGAAAGGCTTTACAATTATGATTCTCTTTCCCATATACATCAGTGATATTGATAATGGGCTGCGTTTCAAGATATATGAATTCTCAGACGACGTCAAGCTGGGAAGCAAATCAATAGAAACTGAATGTCTACTGTTTAAAACTGACACAGGCAAATCGATGAACTGGGTTCATTAGTGGCAAATTTTCCAACATATGTAGTAAACACGAGCACGCAAGCTGTGGCATTAATTCTGTTGAGCTACGAAAGGTAAATTAGGAAAACGTCTTTGGTGTAATAATCTCTGGTCACTCTAAAGCTAAGTGAATAATGCATAGAAGCAGTTAAAAAAGGCAACCAGTATTCTTAGATTCATAGGTCGGGCATTCGAATCTGAAATAATCTTCACTCTTATGCAGTTCACTGGTGCGTCCCCACTTTGGCTGATGTGATCAGAGTTGGTCACCGTACTTAAGAAATAAATCCCGCACTGAGAAACAAATGCTATGAGAGCCAGCTAGACGACTTGATTCTATTTCGCTTAGAAAAGAAAAGGTTAAGGGGTGATTTAATACAGGTATTCCGAATTATCAAAGGCTATGGTGATCCATATCTAAGTAGCTACTTATGGCTAGATTTGTCCGATTTCTCTTGTAGTAATGGATACGAACTTGTATGCAAACGTTTTACTGTAAATAAGGCGAAGTACTTCAACACAGTCATACATGTGGGATGATTTACCAATTAGTGGTTAAAAAGCATCACCTTTCATATGCTGAAGAATAGACATATATATTTCCTTTCACGTCAACTACTAACATTATTTGCGCCTCTTTAGTCACACTGACAATTTGTAGGGTTCTCTCTCTCTGAATTATCTGTATGCCTTTGTACTTCTACCACACTAATCTGTTTGTTTGTTGCTGATATCTTCCACTATCACAAACAGACTGGAAGGGACCCACTGGCCTGTTGCTGTTTGGATTCCTTTGTTATCTCTTTAATCTTTTGAGTTTATGCTCTCTTCCTCTCGCAAACGAAAGGACCCAGTGATCTGTTACTGTTTGAATTCTTTTGTATTATTCTATCGTATACTCGTTTGTTCTCTTCACTGTCTACATTACCGTAAATATTCATCCTAAGTAACTTTGTAATAGATCGCTAAACATCAACATATCTTTACGGTGGCTGTCAAATGATATGTGGCCAATGAGGAATTTGTACGGCATGCAACTATCACGTTAAATATAACACCAGTAAGAATATATCTGTATTTCTTTTTCAGGAGAGTCAAATCGTATTGTGATTTTTTCAAGTGTTGTCTGTATGATGTCTGTTCATATACGATCAGTATGCATAAAACTCTTTAACGTAGGATAATAGGAACAGACTCTGTTCATGTGACATGTGATAAATATACGTGTCGGCTGAAAGGCAGATCCTGGCAGTAAAGATTCTGGCTTATTTTCCAGACCTGAAAAGCTGGATCTTTTCGCTCTGCTGATGGTAAGCTAAAATCAACCCTGATTTCCAGGACAATGTCGAAGTTGAAAGATTCTGGACTCTCCTCCTGTAGGACATCCTCGAAGGCGTTTAAAATTATCATTAGCTGGAATTATTATCATTATTTTTTCGACGAAGTCTTGTAGCATATTTAGATCATTGATACAATGGTAATAATGATTACGACATCGAAACACCTGAAAGAAAAAGATTTGTCTCTTTACCCCGTACAAGTCCTGACAGCAGCACTTGGGTGCTGTGGAGACTGTCGTAATTCAAAAGCCGGTCCTGCAGAGAGTGACGGACAGGTCAGTGGTTGGGCGGCAGCAGGATGCTGGACTCTGCCGACCCCTGACGACCATGACCCACTAACTCAGCTGACTGGTCGGCTTGACCAAAAACTTTTGGATCAAACTGGGACAGACGCTTGAGGGCTACAGTGATCACTTGCACCAATGAGAGGGCTGTGATAGGTAGTCTTCCAGTTTCCACGAGTGACGACCAGATTTTTCAGATCAGCAGGGCTGCCTGGTACAGTCGCAAAGGACGAAGCACTTGAGCATACAGTGCACGCTTGTGGCATACAAAAAGAGAAACGTTAATCATTAAGATGTTGAAATAAACAGAGGAACACCACCAGTGGAGCGAGACTGTGGACTGCATCAAGAGTGGCTACTGTGTCGACATCTGGGGTTTTGTAATAGAGTCCCACTTGTCTTGCTGACGGGGCAAGAACCAAACATGTTCACCTCTGGCACGCAACGCCTCGCTACTTGCTAAGTTTATCACCCGAGTGCCAAGAGACGACTTCCCTGACAAGGCACCCGCAGAAGTCGGGAGATGAAAGTGCTCAACCACAACGGATGGAAAACCTTATGGAGTCTAGTTGGATTTCAGCCGGTAGGCAGCAGGTAGCGTTAAAGTACAG
The DNA here is from genome assembly GCA_038088735.1 of Panulirus argus. Lineage (NCBI taxonomy): Eukaryota > Metazoa > Arthropoda > Malacostraca > Decapoda > Palinuridae > Panulirus > Panulirus argus. Next base: position 6,030 of record JAYMFT010387117.1, on the reverse strand, counting down.
GTAGCGTTAGTCCATAATTAACTTTCCAAACAGGGGTGTGGGAAGCGCCTCACCTGGGGTACCTCAGGGAGAAGGTCTCTTACAGGGTTTCTCTGTATGTAGGTTACGAGGTACACAAAGACAAGGGGAGGTAGTGAGAGGGGTAGGACCCCTGAATCTGGTTAGTTAGGTCCGACGCTTGCCCGAGGATCAGGGAAGGTGACGCATTACTTTCCATGATGGGTGCTGTGAGATTCTAGGACAAGAGCAAAACAAGAATCGTGATAATGATACCAACAAGAGACGTAACAACTGACGGAATGCTGCCTTGTTGGGGTCGAGTCTCATTCGGTCACGGGAGGCTAAACAGGTGGGTGGCCAGTCATATCACCAAGGCTGTAAAGCGGGTCGAGTCACAGTGCCTTAGTTTATGGCCACCCACAGAACACGGCAAAGATCCTCCGTCTTACTTGCCAGCATAACAGAGCAACGAAGCAAGACGAGTCCTTCCAGCTCCTCGCCGGCAGGAGAGTGTCGGGTCTCGCTTCCCGACCTGCCCGGCCAGCTCCGACCTCAAGTGCCTGCTCTGTGCCTTATGAGCAATTTTCCCAGCAGTAGCGGGACGGGCACTCTCTCCAGTGAGCTTCCCCGCCGGCCAGTCGTGCACTGAATATGCAGATGCTAACTTCTACCTCCGCCAGCGCAGGATATACTCCAAGCTTCTGCCGATGTAGACGAGGCAGAAGCTTCTGGAGTACCATTAGCGGCGTTTAACGGACTTTGTAGTTTAAAGGAACGGTGCCCGAACCTTTCAGTAGTGTTCATTCTAAATCTTTTTCTATTTCTTTTCGATTATTTGAACATACCAGTGACCTCTTTTCTATTCATCTACATCCTTGTTAATACGAAAATAATATATTGGTTTTGAACATGTATGATATGTCATTAAAATCAAAACGGCCGCCGATATAATAAAGTTGATCTACCTATAGTATAAATATCAGTAAGAGCGTTTTCATTTTTTTCATTCACTAGCAAAATGTCGTAATAAACAAGCCAGACAATCACTGAGGATAGATATTCTTCACTAAATATTCCTCAGTATTCGATGCAGTCAAAAACCCGGCAATACTTTATACAGGGACCACCCACTCGGAAGACTAAAGTTTGCCAGGAGTTTGATTATCTGATTTATCTTCACTGTGGGTCCCATACGGAGCGTAAACTGCCTCTTTCAATCCTTGACCAAGCTTTACAGAATGTTGACTATTGCACTCGTCATCCCGGCACTTGCAGAATGAGGCACATGATGCATTAATGATGTATTAGCTGTCTTGCATCTACATTTTTTTTTACGACAATATGTATTGTAATTGGGCAATATTCACAGGCAATGGCTTTGATCAAGACAGTTGAGGCTCTCTGATATGTTTGCTGCTGTAGGATGTGGTAACCCCATACTTAATGCTCCAGCCATATTCCTCTGCATCAGTGTGTGAAGATCGCTCTTTATCTGCAGCTTTCCATAGTATGGCTGTCTTCATTGGGAGGCAAAGAGCCTCATCTGTTGGTTCACTCATCGCAGCAGGACATCCTGTTGTCACACGAGGTGACAGAAACTGGAAACATTGTTCCCCAAGGGCACCAGGTGTCATGTTTATGTCGATGTTATTTCCATTAGGGCTTTTCATAATGAGTTTTCTGAATTGATGTTTTTGACCTGACCCCAAAATGATCCAACAAGTTTTTACCGTTTTAGGGGTCAGGGAAAAGGTTGTCCTCAATACACACTCATTTTCATTAAGGTATATCTTCATCACAACTTACCCTCGTCACATTCTACGCCACTGCCCCCACCCTCAGCATCAATACACTTGTTTGTAAACGACAAACTCATTTTCATCTTACTTCACTCGTCTATTAGTTTCAGCGCATCGTATCTTCGTTATAAGGTGTTCAGTAATTTCAAGGTTGCCTTGAGCTTTAGCTTGGATCATTTTGTACTCAATATGCGCTTGATTTAAAGTCGGCCTACGGCTATTTTTTATTGAACTCTCGTGTTTACGAAACATTTTTAATGCACCCTAATCTTCCCTAACTTATATCTTCGCTACAACTCGTCTTTACTAAATCTCAGTCTTCACAACAACCTATTTTCACCACCCCTTTTTTCAGTAAATCTTTATAGTCACTACACCCTTATCTTCACTAGAAACTTACCCTCACTACCCCCATATCTTCATGCTAATCTTCAATACATCTTTTCATATTATCCTTATCTTCACTAATCCTGCGGCCGGCCCTGAATCTTCCTTGGAACTATATAATGATTTATGAGCGTACGTTGAGGCATCCTCTCTCACGAGAGACGTGTTATTGCTTTTACAGAGTTCGTCGCTTTTTTTTCTGGCAATAAACCTCTCCTGCTAATCAGCGAGCATAGCTTCTGTTGATGCTGCTGCAAGGAGGTCCCGCTGCTGTTCCACCGCTGCAGCTGTTGCATACCAACACTCCTGCAGGCTGTGCAACACAACAGTAAAGTAAAAGAATATGATACTACGATAAGGATAATCACGAGGATTAGCATGATGGAATAATGACGGTATTGTGAGCTGTGTGACGGTTTATATCCTAAATATCCGGTTGGTATGAGTCTTATCAGCTTGACACGTGGGGGAGTTTAATAGTAACTGGGTTCAAACTATCCAGCAATTAATTTTGAATAAAAGGAAGCATCGTTTAAATAGAAATAGAAAATCTTAGTGATAGTATGGGAGAAGTGCACATATTTAGGGGTAGATGGAGGCAAGTGCAGAGCGTACAGCTGGTACGATACATGGCCATAGATGGAGACAGGACGACGTAAACGACTCAAGAGACCCAAACATAACAGATATCGTGTCTACTACAACGATGCACAGCTTAGAAAATATCAGTCTGTTCTCAGGTGAACTGGATTAGTTTGTAGGAAATCACGCACGTCGGAAATGCTGACTTTGTTCTTGTGTGCTTTAAGAACAGCGCTGCATTTTGAAACATTTGTTAATGGTTTTTGCACATCCCTTTCTGAAAGAGCGTAGGGAGGTAGTAGCAAGATAATGGGTATGAAAGTCAATTAAGTTTGTTAAAGACTTGCACCACACAGACACAACATCTTGGCTACTACCTCTAGTTTCGTTAGCGATACTAATGAAATGCGGGTTAAACTAAATTCATACTATTGACATAGAGACGTACTAATCACTTTGAGACCTACAAATATCTAGATGATTGTGATATCCTTTTCACTGCATTTGGTATCACCTGTGAACTTGTAAGACCTTTGCACAAGGTATGCGACAGTTCATTACTTGTATAACATGAGGTTATGTTACGGGAGAGCGACACAGCTTCAGCCTCGATCATTCCCATAGCGAACCATGTATATTCCTTCAAGTTGGTAGCTTTGACGAGCTGTTTCAACAATACCTCTGAGAGGATGATTCTTGATCATCAGCTGCATAGAATCAAATGTTTTTTTTTTGTTACGCATCCTACGTGGTTGTATCGAATAGGTCACATCCTCGAAGAGACCCAGAGATCTGTTACTGTTTGAATACCACTGTATTCCTTTGCATATCATTACATCATCACCTCCGTAACTCTTCATGCACCTTCCGTAATTGCAAAACCGCTTTTGACACTATTAATAAACATGTAATCCCGTGTGAACTAGCTAAAATGGAATTTTGAGGATCTGTCCACGCACTGGATTTCGTACTGTGTGGACAACAGAAAGTTACCTCTCCTATTTCAAAGAGGGAGACATGAAATCAATGGACGTGTAATTGGTACTCCTAAGGATGATGCAATTAGTTTAATTTTTCATGTCCAGGAATACGAGCCCTCATACACTTAACGTTGCTGATTATATCATCAGCACCTTTGGTTGTAATGTTACACTACGATACTCAGCCTTATGTGAGAATTTTTTGAAAGGCTATCATCCTTGACTGGAAGACGGAGGTACTCAGTAGTCGCCGTTCATAAAAGGACGTTCAGTTGAATACTGAGTCGCACATTGAATGTATAAAGATGTCCCTGTCAACTTTGCATAGATCTATGTATAACTGTTGTAGCTTGACTCCTTCGCTAGAGTAGAGAATGGCTTAAAGCACTCAAGAGGTGTAGCTAGCTAAAAACCACCACAACAAAGCCACGGTTAAAATAGTTCCACATACTCCTCATCTTGTTTTAGTGCCTAATAGAAAGTTTCGGAAGGCTCGAGAAAATACAGATTGAAGATACGGTAATTATTATTAAAAGTCTCGGAAGAAGTAAAATCTTAGATGAAAAAACTTGGGTTTTCTAGTGGCAGTGGTATCCGGATGCTAAACAAACGCATGCCAACCTACATGTACCTATACACAGAAGCTTTCCAGACTGTCTTTTCCAAAGGGAGAGATTCCACTGAATGTATTAAGAAACTGCTACTGGGAGCGGAATGTATAGTATTCATGAACATTTCACCAGCATTGACCTGCTCCAGGATTAAGAATTGACTTATTTGTTGTCCTCGTCGCTTTGAAATTTGTTTACTTAAACAAAAATAGTTTATATGTGCTTGTTTCAGACGCCAAACATAGTTATAACAGAATCATCCATGATTTAGAGTAAATTTTCATTGGATTTTTTGTACTGGGCTCAGAATACATAATAACACTGATGAACCTGCTCATAATTCATTCCTGTAATGATGAAGTTGATTATATTAAGGGGTTATCTGCATGTCGTCTAAAAACAGCTTCCTGATCCATCTTTCGTTATAATGTTATACAAAAGAGGGGGAAAAAAGATATCCCAAATGCCTTCACATAAAGGATGAGACACCTTGATACTGTTATGGTCCAGTTGGTTGGTTGGGCTTTAAGACTGTCAACCTCCAGGATCACTAAGGCCGTCAGCTTCAAGCTACATCCACCAACCGAAACACCTTCAACTCCTTCCTCAGGTGTTGAGGATAATTCTTAGACAACACACACTCTCACTATGTGGTGTTTGTGGCTCCATTCAAGCCTAGTTGGAAATACTCATGGAAGTTTGCCACATTTGCTGACGGTGAAGAGATCACTTGTAAACTTTGCCAGCGGAACTGCTCTCACACCTTACAACATTATGTAATCAAAAAATGTAAAACCTGTGAATTCAGTAGGAACTCCTACCGTATATTACAAGGTATGTATGAGCATTTTTTTCGTTAACGATGTTCTGTCCCATGTACTTGAGAAACATCTTTCGTCTGCCTAGTCATGATAGTTCATCCTGCATCATTTAACTTAACGTACAACTCTCACTGACGCCCAGTCCCTAGACCTTTTGTGCATTCTATATCCTCTCTTGTGCCACCGCCCGCAGGGTGGGTAGGAGTGCATAATCAGTCCACAGCTTTTTGCGGCAAAAATGATGATAATAACAGAAATGATAACAGAAAATGTTGCTTCAGTGGCGAACCAAATATATGAGGTGCCCATCACGTCAGTTCACACCGTTCAGGGGTGATGGAAGGAGAAGGGGGGACGATACGTTGTTTAACTGTCGTAGTCAGGGGGATGTGGAGGAGGGGGACGTCAAACTGTGCTACCCTCCCTTTGTCTGGGGGAGGCGGATGAAGGGGGAAGTCACACTGTGTTAACCTCGAGGTATCAGGAGGAGGCGGAGGCGGGCGCTACACGCTGTGTCAGCCCCCGCGCTAAAGGTTGATCGTTCACCCATGATGAACACAAACGTAGAATTCCTTCTCCTCTGCCTCAGGGACGTTGGCGGATGTGACCTTTTTTCACCTGTTTCCTGGCGCTACCTCGCTGACACAGGGGGCGGCGATCAGGTGTGGGGGACAAGAAGAGAATGTATGTTATCTCTCTTCTTTTCCTTCATGCATTCGTGCTGTTTCCTGTGGGGAGGGGTGGCGTCGGGAATGGATGAAGGTGAGCAGTATGAATATGTTTATGTATGTGTTTGTATGTATGTACGTAAAGGTATATGTAGGTATATGTAGGTATATGCACGTATACA
>JAYMFT010387106.1:0-20012 GCA_038088735.1 Panulirus argus | reverse complement strand
GGGAACAAGGAGAAGTGGGAGACCAAATTGGAGATGGAAGGATGGAGTGAAAGGGATTTTGAGCGGTCGGGGCCTGATCATGCAGGAGTGTGAAAGGCGTGCACGGAATAAAATGAAATGGAACGATGTGGTATACCGGGTTCGACGTCCTGTCAAGGGATTGAACCAGGGCATGTGAAACGTTTAGAGTAAATCATGGAAAGGTATGTGGGGCCTGGATGTGGATAGGGAGCTATGGTTTCGGTGCATTACACATGACAGCTAGAGACTGAGTGTGAGCAAATGTAGCCTTTTCGTCTGTTTCCTGGTGCTACCTAGCTGACGCAGGGGGTGGTGATGCTATTTCCTTTGGGGCAAGGTGGCATCTGGAATGGATGGGGGAGAGCAAGTATGAATATGTACATGTGTATAAGTGTATATGCAGGTGTATGTATATTATTTTATTTATTTATTCATTATACTTGATCACTGTTTCCCGCGTCAGCGAGGTAGTGTATGTATATGTTGGTATGTATATGTATGTATCGTGCATATATGTGCATGTATGTATATATGTGTGTATGTGGGGGGGAATGGGTCTTTGTCTGTTTCCTGGCGCTACCTCGCTGATGCGGGAAACAGCGATCAAGTATAATAAATAAATAAAATAATATATATATCATTAATGAGACTCCTTGATTAGGGCCTCTGTTGCCCATGCTGTCTCAGCTACCTCAAAAAAAAAGAAAAAAAAAATCAAGGCCTGATTGAGAAACCTGACCGATGTTGAGCTAAAATGGTTCAAACATATGGAGAGAATGAGTAAAGAAAGACTGACTAAGAGGATCTACATGTCAGATGTGAGAGGGAGGTTGGGTGAGAAGACCAAGGAGATGGAAAGATGGGTGCTGGGGCCTGAACATTCAAGACAGTGATAGATGTACTTAGAATATAATGAGTTGGACTGATGTGGTATAGGGGAAGTTGCAATGTAAGTTGATGGCCTGAACCAGGGCATGTGAAAAAGTCATAGTAACCCATGAGATAGCTTGTGGAACTTGGCTGTAATTAGTAGGCTCTGGTTTTAGGAAATTACACATGACAGTTAATGTGTGGATGTATGCAAATAAGGCCATTATAATTACTTATTTGTCCTGTACAGTGGAAGAAGTTTTACACTCATGGGATCCCATCATGTCTTGAACATTGTCTCCTATTATACAACTTCTTAACCAAATTAATACTGTGCTAGAGTTACCCTCTCCCAGTGGCCTGTTAAAGGTGAGGCATTAAAGGCTAAGAAGCAGCACTGGAGTTCACCAACTATGGAGACTTTTCCCTTGGCCACTCCCTTTGAGAAAGCTCCCAATGGGAATGAGTGTCAAAGAAAAAGATAGACAGATTAACCATGTCTTCAGTCATCTTATTCCACTTATTCATTAGTTCCTGATGCTAACTCACCTAGGATGGAGAAGTAACTGAGCATAAAAAAATACCTACTCATCAAGGTAGAGCCAAGAACAGATGACTAAGCCCCTGAAGAATAATGTGTGTTATCATTAATACTGAGTAACCATAGGACCAAATTCACTGGACTTCTACAGCTTCCAGGCTATGCTCCACATATGAACTGATAAGGTGGACTCCCTTGGGGTGAGTTTTGTGACTACACCATCCTCTTTTCTGTCAGCTGATGATGATACAGCCTCTTCAAAGGTAACTTCTCACTTATGGTATTACCACTTGTAGGCAGAGTCTGTTCACAAATAGGGTATTTGTGTCATAAGTGGAGGGGACAAGGAGAAGAGGGAAATCAAGCTGAGGATGGCAGAACAGAGTGAAAAAAAAATCATAGTGCTCAAGGTCTGAACATGCAGGAGAATGAAAGGTATGCATGGGACAGAGTAAACTGGAGCAATATGATAAACAAGGGGCAATGTGCTCTCAACGGACTTAAGCCAGGATAAGTTAAGCAGCCAGGGAAACCACTAAAAGGTCTGTGAGGCCTAGTTGTGGATAGGGGGCTATGGTTTCAGTGCATTACACATAACAGCTAGAGAATGGACATGAACAAATGAGCCCTTTTCTTCATCTGTTCCTGGCACTACCTTGCTAAGATGGGACATAGCAAACTAGCATGAAAGAAATATATACAGTATCACCCTAATACAAGTATACTAGAAAATGATAAGAACTGGCTACATTTTTTACTACTCTCTCCAAACTCCTATTGGTGCACTGGATAATTATGAAATATGACGTGGTATATACAATCATTTTTTTCTTTCTAATAACTTATACTCCTTATTTTACTTTTGTCTTTTCATTATAATGTTAAATTTCATATTCTACCATAAAAAAAGGTTACATCCATAAGTTACAACTCCTTTAAGATTAGTCATAATATTAAACTAAATGAACACTGGTATACTGCAAAGTTTCCACCAAGTGCTTAAACTATCCTATGTCTTTAATACAGTATTTACTTTGCTGTCTTTCAGTAATGTATACATGTAAAAAACATACTCAGTTTAACACTTTTACAAAAGAAGAGATAATTTTTTTGGTAGAACCTAACAATTATGTTTCTTATATTAACACCTATGATTCCATAACCTAAATTAAGAAAAAAAGAATATGTGAAAAAATTAAAATAGAAATAATATATCTTAATTTTTTCCTTGAAGAAAGATATAATAATCAGTGCTATCTTTTTTTCTTAAAGAGGGGTCCCAGAGCTGGCTTTATTTGGTAAAATACAAATTACATGGTTCCTGTATTCAGATCAATGTCACCTTTACAAGCTGATCCTGCAAAATCTTGGATTATTTTGTATACTAACCTTTCTAGAAGTCTATCACATTTGAAGGCATTCTACAATATAAACCTGACTGGCAGATGAATGCTGAACAAGACTGATACTAACGACAATATGGTACAAAGGCTAATGCTGAACATCTCCATTTTGGTATACATCATACCCAGAAAACTGAACAAGATGGATACAATAATACATGCTGACCAATGAAACATCTGTTGCCAAATTACTTGAACCACACAATTTTCTTAAGTTTTATCCAAATAAAAGGACACTATTTGGTCAACACAAATGTCTATTTAGTTAGTGTTGTGCAACATGACAAAGATAATGCAATTATTTTTCAACTCCACTGACGATGTCTGCAAATCGCAGATTCTGCTTTGATCACATATAATATTAGTCAGACCTCATTTTTAGGGCTACAATAACCAGATTATAAACATCAAAAGGAATTTCTGTTTTGATTTTTGATAATGATAATCCTAAAAAAGTGACAATCTAAAACAAGATTTAATATATGTTTCACAGAGAAAGTTTATGTATTTCAAGTCTGCACTTACTTGTGGTGTTTCCGTTAGCAAATTCGCAAATCTTTTATATCTAAGGAAAGCTGAACAACTTTAGAATAACGTAGCCCATAAGTTCAACAAAATGAGATTTCACTATTAACTGCTTACTGAGGTTATTCACCCACTATTTCATCACATACATTTGATAAACAGCAAGAAATTTATTTAGAAAGTTCTACACAATATTCTTCTGACAGTTTCTAATGTAATAAAAGTCTGTAAACAATCCCCAGACAGTACCTCCCATTAAAATGTTTTAACAAACAAATACAGCCTTTATCATGGTATTAAAAAATAAGAGGAAGCCAGGGCTTTTACGACTGCAATTATGCCAACCCAAAAATGCAGTCACAGACAGTATTGATGGAAGCTTTGCCAATGAATGACAAAAGATAAAGGTTAAATAGCAATGAAGGCTTGCTAAATCTAAATTGGCTTTTGGAAGGAAAACTTTTAAATAAAACACTTCACAAAGGTCTGTGTACACCAACTTAAAGAGTAGTGATTCAATTTTCTTTTTCAGTCATGCCAAATGGCATATTTCCAAACTTTCACTTGTAGTAAGTGGACTTTCCTATAGATTTGTACACAATATTTCAAATGGAAAGGATCAGGTAACACCACTCCTAATGCAGTCCTACTGAAGATGCACTTAACCTAAGCATTGCACAGATGGATTCCTACCTACCAAAATGTAGTTCAAATATAGGTCCATCTGTTTGAAAAAGCCAATCCTAGTAGGAAAATCAATTTGAATATAAATCTAATTCCAGTAAACACTAATACACATCTCTAAAATATATAGCAGCATGTTTAGTAGGTTCTGCAGTGCCTGAGACTAGGGGATCTTGTAATCTAAGGCCATATGGTCAAAATCTAAAAGGCTGCCATCAAATATTTTGCCACAGCACTTGGCACTTGATGTGAAAACTTTTCTTATGGTCCCAGCTATGATTAACCTTAACATGAGTTCAATTTGTAGATATCTATACAACTTTTACAGCTACAATTCTGGCAAAAGTTAGAGATCTTACACATAATGCCAAGTGTATAATACTGCAACCAGATGACAGTCCCTTTTCAATACAAACAATATGACCCTATAATTCAGGCAGGAAAAACAGTCTAATATCTCATTACAGTATTTCCTGTTAAATTCTTAAAAACTGGCAAATCTTATTACTGGTTACTATAACCTTAAGGCAAAATGTTCGAACTTTGAATTTTAAGGACACCCTTAGTAAAGCGTTTTAATGTTGCTTGAGTGACATAACATATTCAGAGAACTGCCTCAGATGTACCAAGCATAAAGAAAACTTTCCCAAGAGGACTTCTGCTAAAAAGCTAAAAACATACTTTAAAAATGAGCATTTGTAAATAATGATATACCAGTCATATAAATTTCATCTTGTCAATCCTAAATGTTAGCAAATAAATAATGAATATTAATTGCAGACACTCAAAATGTAATACAACGAAAGAATGAAAGACTTACTGATGAAGTTGTTACATTCCAATGTACATGTGAGATAATACTATAAATATGATCACTCATTTTTTTATGGCCTTTTTAATGACCAACTCCCATCATTAACACTGGAGTCATGATCAACTTCAGGCTAAAATTTTGCCAACTGCAGGAAAACACTAAACTGACTGCTAACTTAAGCTTTTGCTACCTGTGGTGACCCCTGCCTCTGCCAAAACCTGAAGTTCCATCAGGGCCCTTTGGTGACCTTACAACCCCAACATTATTTTGGGGTTCCTTATGGATGTTTATCGTATGATTCCCAGGAGAATTCCTGCAGAAGGAGGAGCTTAGAATAGTAATAAAGGAAGTGGAATTATAAGCAAAGGCATGGGAATATCCAACTGCCAGAATATTTTTTATTTAAAATTATCCCATAACTTATTAGACTGAATATAGCACACCATTACTTGTCAATCATGAAAGCTGATCCAGTTTTGATCAAATTTAGAAAATGACTGGTTGTTGTACTTTTGAAAAATAATGTTGCAACCTTACCCACTTAACATTGGTTCTTCAACAGACTTGGAAGCTGATCCCATGATACGTAACCTGGCAGCAGCATAATCTACTTCACGCTGAAAAATACAACAGTTGTATTAAAAATAATGGAGTTTAACTGAATCAAATGATCTTATAAGCAAAAAAAGGGAAGAAAAGGATTGGAAATGGTGATAAAATTTAAGTATTTGGGAGCTATCTTGGGTAAGTTTGGTGATACGAAAGAAGAAATAAGGCAGAAAGTACTACACAGTAGAACACATATGGGAGAGAGTAGTTCACAGTAGAAGAGTCACTGGATGCCTTTACAGAATATTGAAGGGTAGAGGTGTAAGAATGAAAGTGAAGAAAAGTTTAAGGGTCAGCATAGTCCTCCCAACCCTGACCTATGTAGCTGAAAACAGACATAGGACGAGTCACAGAGGTCAAGAATCCAGGCTGTGGAAATGTGTTATTTGAGAGGAGCATGTGGCATGATTAAATGTAATAAGAAAAGTACTGAGGTCTATGAGAGATTTGGTATGGCAGGGAATGCAAAGGGCAAGAATTCTGGAGTGGTAGAGTGGGTGAAACATAATACTTTGAGGTGGTTTGAGCATGTGGAAAGAATGCAAAACATGGAGTTTATAAGGAGTGTATGACAGTGTGATTAAAGGGGATGGTGTGATATGAAGACCACCTGTGACATGGGAAATAGAAAAAGTACTGGAGGGAAAGAAATGGGGAAGAATGCATGAAATGGTTTATGCAAGGGAAGCCTGTTAGAAGAAGGATTAGTGGAGACTCTTCTGCTGTGGCCATCCCCTTGAAGGGAGTTCCCAGAGGGAATGGGCATCAGAGATATACATAGATAAATAAACAAGGAATTCTTATAATATCCTGAATGCCAAAAATACCAGTGAATCACTAATGTACTTCCATTATTCAGACAATATATATGGAAAGTCTGGGAATAATCATGTAAAGAAAACTGTATCCCAAAACACTTTACTGATAAACCCCAGTAGCAATGTCTGAAATATTTTTCTTAGGAATCTGGCACACAATTTTGGCTATAATAACATAAAGCAATCAACATTATCCTCACAATTAGGAAATCAAAGGAAATACCTGGACATACCTGCTCTAATGACTTTTGTTGTATAGGCTTTGGTTTACTTTCTTCAGTGCTCCCTGCATCACCAAGGATTCTCAACCTTGCTTCAGCATATTCTTGTTGTCTCTGTAAAATATCCACTTTTATGACCAAATCATACACTACATGAATTATAAACTATATACATCTATCTTCCGTAAACTATAGACAATGCTCCTAACAGTTTTTCAGGCATCATTAACGTAGAAACTGATCAGTATAAATCGCATATTTTACATAGATAAATCTATCACTCTGATATATTTCCTTCCTGGTAAAAAAAATTAGTCTCTTTTGAAGTTTTACTTTTGCAAAGTAGTAAAAGCAGATTTTCCACCTGGCTTTTCTCAAAGCAGCTAAAAGTATGGCTACAAAGGCCACATTCACTCATTTATTTTGCCAAAATTAGATTATGCTTAGGCAGGTCTTTCATAGGTTCTGTTGGTTTCTAAAAGTTTGTTTGCAGCAATTAACACATCAAAATATAGGATAAGAACTGGGAACAGTTTTCTTGAATTTTGATTTCCAGATAAATCATGAGAATTATAAAAATGGGGCAATCGGACAAACTTGTAATTACCTATTTGTACTGTTTGAGGAAGGAGTTTTGCACTCATGGGGCCCCCATCTCTTGAAAATGCCCTGCTAATGTATAACCTTTTAAACTTCTGTATGCTGAAAGGTCCTTTTCAGGAAATCTTGCAGTTCCAGAGCAGTGCTCACATGCCTTTTGTGAAGCTGAGAGGGTTTTCTTGAATGAGAATAGCTTTACTCTACTAGATTCAGGTAGGAGCATTAGTAATACCTCCACAATGTCCAAGGATTCCACTGATTTTTCTTTGTTTTGATATTCACTGATTACCAATAGTCCAAAGACCTTCAAAATTTTGTTATATGTCAGAGAGGATTTCCCACTGTATCCAGTTAGAACTTAGGAGCAACTTAGTGCACCTGCTTGGTAATACAGCAAGGAAAGATAGCAAGTAAGGATATAGATATGTAAATGGAAGATCATACGGCTCTGCCTACATTACAGAAATGGCTTTTCATTCTTCAGAATCAACATTTCTCATCTACAGACAAGCCCTATGAGCATCTCTGACAGGAGGAGAAACTTAAAGACAAACTAAAAGGACCTACAATATAAAACAAATTGGTCACCACAGAATATCAACCAGACCTAAGATCTATTGTTAAACAAAATTGCTTGCTGAATGCCAAAGATCCATCTTGCTATTCTAGTCCTAATAGAGATTCCAAATCAAACTTCACTTTCCTTACGTCATAGGCTCTACCAAATAGTCCTTGTTAAGAAATAAGAACCAACTTCTAGATGCAGGAGGAAATGTTCCTTGTTACAAATGACTTGAAAGTACCTGGATGAACAAACAAATACTTCATGACTCCCGCTTGGATATGCAAAACGATTTTCCAATGGAGAGATTTTCCAATACTGAATAAATTAGGTTTATTCCTGAATTTAACAGTTTCAGTTTTTTGCAAGAAAGTTTGGTTTTGGACTATTCGTTACCCATAAAGGATGATCTTCAAACTCCAATAGGTTAAATACCTGAATATTGCATGAATTTCACTACTCTTCCCAATACTAAAGCTAAAAAGAACAAAGGAAATAGTTTTCATACAATGTTGTGAAGCCATATTACCAATAAAGCAGACTGAGAAAAATCCATAATCTTTGAAAGCTACCATTTAGGCTGAAAAGAGAAAGCTGCAGGTTTTCTTAAATAAAAAGTATTTCAACAAAACTTCTCCAAATATGACTAGAAACATTAAAATCAGATCCTCTAGCCAAAGGCAAAGCACTGTTACTATTTTTACTACTTATAAATGACTATGAGAAAATCAATAAGTAAACTGATTCATTACAAAATATTCTTCAGAATCTCTTTGATAAGCCTGAAAAGATTTCATACTGTACAAGTAAATGAATAATGGTGTTGGCTGGTCCCTAGTGCTACTTCACTTACATGCCACAAGATCATAGACCTGGGCAGGTTGTTGTGTGGTTTCAGGTCCCTCTGAAAAATCATCTGCCAGCCTCAAGAGTATTATGGTTGAAGAGAGTGGATCCTAATAGAAACACTCTACCTTTGATGGTACAATGGTTGTTTTAGCAACAGTTAGCAGGAACTCTCTTGGATGCATAGAGGGCTTATCCATAGATAAGAAATTTAACTTTACAAGTCTCATGTAGCTGGAAAATAATGCCCATGCTAGATCACATATTATTTCCCAAGCAAGACCAAATATTAACCCATTACTAGATTTCAAATTTCTAAAGTACATCAATCTGAAGTTGGATACAAACTAATGTGTTTACCTTCCAAAGACTATTTCTTGCCTTAAAATTGATACTTTCATCACTTCACAAACAAGTACTACTTCTGCAATGAATGCAGGTTAGATCTTGCCTATGATAATCAAGTGACTCTTCCTCTTTTTCTGAATCTATAAGAAAGCTCTTATGTTTATTATATTAAAAAAGTTCTTTACATTAGGAATAGTTGTAAGGAACAGAGATTTTGAAAATCACTTTTATGACACATGTAAGACTTTTCTTTTCCTTGTTAATTACGGTATGATTCTTTCATCAAACCTGAATCTAGCATAAACAAACTTTCAGTGTCTCATTCCATCTGGCATAAAATAACTTATATTATGTCTCATTCAGAGTACTTCTTCCTCAAGGTAACTATGAGTGAGGATATCAGAATGATACAAAACTGTGCAGAAAGTGGGAAATAAAGTGAAAGGCAGATTACTGATTATTGTTACTTGGAATTAACTAATGTGGAAAAAGTTAAAAGTGTGTATGTGGTCAAAATGAGAAAGAACAAACACAGAGAAAGATTAAGTGTATATTCCAACAAGAACAAGGAAAGCATGTGCAAAAAGTGACATCTTAAGGGATGGATTTTGTGGGGCAGTGCAGAGGAGTTTCTGCTTAAACCTTTTGCTGTACAATAAGACATGCCATAAAGAATATTGACATCTATGAATTCATAAAAAAAAATAAAAATTCAGGCAGTCAATACTCTCTTCTTAAGCAGAGTTAAGCTAAAAATCAAATTTCAGTCACATCAAAAGGAGCAACAACCTCTTGCAATGTACCAGAAGCACATACCTATGACACAAGACTACTCCGAACAACCCTAATTAGATCACAATCACTAAAACCTACCTAATCTTGCTCTACATTTGACTGAACCTGACTGAAACTGAACCTTTCTCAGTTATAAAATGCAGTCAAATCACTGGCTTCCCTATGATTCAATATATATTTACATTATGAACTAAAAGTTAGAGGTGTTCCTTAACAAGTTTGTAGTCAAGACTAAGCAAGCAATGATGTTGATTGGCACTCATAAACATGGCTGTGAATTTCAATGCAATAAAAAAGAACTAGGATCAATAAAAACTTAGCCTGTTACTTTGCAAAGAATATGTATAACTCAAACAGTCCACAAAATAAAGACTGGTACACATACAATAACTACATTTTTAATGTGTATCACACTGACTCCTCTACTCAAGGAGAATTCATAGAGAAACTACCCATTGGAGAGTTCTTTAACATACTTTCAATATATATACATTAGTGAAACATTCATTACCTCAGATAAATTTCTTAAAAAATCCCAGGTTTCAATCCTGAGAATGTCACATTGTACAGTACAACTCTGATACTTCCAATGAAATGTTCTACTAAAATAGAAAATACCTGCTCAAGTGTTTTTACAGGTTGTTTCTGTTTAATGCTGATCATCCCATTAGGAGATAAGTCAGGTTTTGCTTGCGGTCGCCTTAAAATCATTATCTTGGGTTCCTGTGGCGTATAGGGGGTCCGTGAGTTGTCTTCACAGGTTACCACATGACTCCTGCAAGGGTTCAAGTATTTCTAACATCAGGGAGACAGATGCAGACCAAGGGAGGCTTTCAAATATCTAACAAATATACAGGATTTCATAGAGAGAGTTTTAAATACTGTTTATCCTCACTCCAATGTACAAAACTAGCTATAAAATTGCTGCAGACAGTTTAGAATATTTTCAATAAATTCACTGTGTAGTATGTGGTTTTAAGAAAATAATTAACTATTATGATTAAAAGGGAACACAGGAAAAAAGTAACATGTACAAAGAAAATCATTCTGTTAGCCTCATAACATATTCCTTAGCTAAGCTCTAGAACAAAGTCACCAAAATAAGCTACAGTCTTGTCTGGTGAATGGTGACATGATCCTTTTCAGGAGCATCAACTAACCCTAAACCAAATGCATTTTCTGATATGAAATAATCAGAGATTTTCCCACATTTAGGAAGAAAGCTGTTTCCTGACAAAACATCTAAAACTATATGACAGCCTCACACATTCTTCTTTTGAATCTGCTATACACCCATCCCCAGCATAAGTGGAAAGCTAACCATTAAGTGGAATTCCTGTGCAGTATGAGAAGCCCGTTCTTCCATAAATTCCCACTAGAGATATATTCCTGCAAAAAAAATAATTTCATCCCCAAGACATGATAAAACAAACTTAAGAATGCATAATCTTTTCAAATACATGTATACAGTAAGTTGAATAATGTTTTAATAAAATACAAATAATAATTATAAGATGAGGTGCAAAAACATAAATTTCAAAGAAAGAAAAACTCTCTCTGTGTTCCAGGGCAGTGTCCTGTGAGCTTATGTATCCTTATTATCCCTGGGGGTTAGGATCCTCTAATGACATGCCTTTTGGTGAGGCAACTGCTTCTCATCCATTATTTAAACCACCTGCTGACTCTGTCCCTGGCCTGCCCTCAATCAATCAGAGACCCCACAGCGGCAACAACATTATCATCCCTTGCTAACAGTTCAGTACCAGCCATCTGACATAATTCTCAGATCACGAGGGTCAAACCAATGGTGATGACCATCAGAAAAGTGTAATGTTTTTAAAATAACAAAGAAGAATGCAAGGTAGGAGACAATATGCCCACAGTAAACTGCCACACAGAGAAAGTTCTTCAGTCTTTACATCTTACATTTTTTCTATGACTGGAAAGTCCCATAAGGCTCAGAAGCATGCCAATACAAAGGTGACGGGCTTGAGAAAAACTTTTGGGCAGAAGAATAAATTAAGGCAAAAAAACAGTCAACTTGAGAGTTATTTTTTGGCATACCAGGATATGTCTGTCCTGAAGGTGGCATTCCCAGTGCTACACAAACTTTGGTTCCCCACATCTAGAATAAGGTATAACCTGAAAATTGTGTTTGTGGAACAACAAAGACCTCTGTTGATTGCCTACAAGGAAAAGGCTACCTTCCTAAGATCATGGACTCTATCTGTAGTGTAAGGTCATATTAAAAGAATTTATAAAAAATCCAATTCTCTATTAAACAACCAACAGCAATATGTACAGGGCGAGAGAGGATGTATGAGCCAGTTCCTGGCTGGGACTGATGCAGCATGGGCTGGCTGCCTTGACAATAACTATAAAACGACAGTAGTAACAAGAGTCGACCAACCTATGGTCGTTCGTTACATTAACTACTCATCACATCTCTCTTTCTTCAAAGAAAACAAAGCAATCTATATAATAAACAAGACCATTAGTTAAACAAATAATAAGAGAATTATCATGTAAAGTGGAATGTTTATATCCTAGAACAATGTATATTAATTGCCTTATTAAAGGACATATAGATAAAAGTAATAAAAACATCCTACAAATACATAACATAACACTGTAATATCTCTGCCTCAACATTAATTAAACTTCATTATGAATTACTACATAAAACATAACCTAATAATTCATTCCATAACGTATTGGTGCCCTTTTGATCCTGATGGAGATAGGCAGTGGAGCATATGGAGAGGCTGACCTGTCAGGAGACATGACCATGGGCTCCATCTGGGTTGGTTGCTGGTCCAGTGGGGTTGACTGTTGTGGTGTATGTTTGCTAAGTTCTGGGGTTGGAACTGCCCCAGTCTCATCGGCATCAACTATAGCACTTGACATCTCCTGCATTTCCCGCTCACCCACGTCCTCCCAGCTGCTCCCCTCCACTAATCTCTATCCTGTACGGAGAAGTTGACAATCTCTCCGATACATCCGATCACCAACTCTAACTAGATAGGATCGAGGAGAAACTTCCTTGACGCATATCCCTGGTGTCCACTCCTTGTTGCCTGTAAGTCTCATATGTATAGCATCTCTAGGAGATACTGGGCTTAATGAGTGCAAGCTTCGATTGTAATAATCTGCCTGTTTAGCTTTCCTCCCAATGATATCCCTGTTGTCCTGTTCTGTCGAGTAGCATGGTTGCAATTGGTTTGCTGTACACGGCATTATAGTCTTATACTGACGACCCATTAAGCATTGAGCTGGACTTGAACACATGCCCTCACTTGGAGTATTTCGCTAATTTAACATTGCCAGATACTTAGACTGTCCTGACAATTTACATTTTTGCTTGGAACTCTGCTGTGTTGAACTGTGGACCGTTGTCTGTCACAAGAGTGTCAGGTACTCCATATTAAGCAAAGATGTCCTGTATCTCTCTTATTACTCCTTTTGAAGCAACTTCAATATAATTACTGTAATAGTCCACCAAAACTTGGCTGCATTCCGCTCGTGAACCTCAAAATATGGTGGGGGATGTAAGAAGTGTGATAACGCCATAACCAGCCTTCAAAACGCAGTCCAGTTCACTACTGCCAACATGTAGTGTAAGGTCATACTAAAAGAATCTATAAAAATTCCAATTCTCTATTAAACAACCAACAGCAATAACAATAAAAAACAATATGAACAAGAGTTGACCAAAGCCAACTATCAACCTATTGTTGTTCGTTACATTAACTACTTATCACACTATTATACAGACCAGGTTGGGCTAACAAAGCAAGTTTCTTATTATAGATGATCCGTGCCAAGAAGGATTTTAAGCCTCCTGATTGAACAATCAGATGCTCCTATCGATAGTCTCTGGTGATCTATACTTTCTCTAAAATTTCTATAAAATTTCTAAGAGGCTTAACTGGGCAAAGGGAAGGATGCTTTCAATTCTTCATCTTCCATGAGAGGGGCATTTCAAAGTTTACTCATCTTACTTTTTGCCACGAATCTACAGTTTGGATTATCTTGACCTAACACACATCAAAAATTACTAAGATCTTATGCTTGGATATTGCATGTATCTCATTATTCTTTTTGAACCCTAAGCTACAAGGAGGAGAGTTTTCATTGTAAGTTGAGGAGCTATACTGCCAGAAAAAATCTTAGATTGTGAAAAGTCTAGGACTTTGGCTGTTCCACTTCAGCTGTAGTGAAGCAACAGGTATTTCAAGAAGAAAATATAGAGTTTTATCTTAAATTGGTCCAGAAAGAAAAACCAAAACTGACTAAAAGTTAATCTAGTAAATAACTATTGTAATATGCAACAGTATTACTATTTTAGTATCTATCATAAAAATGCATATTGTGCTGCTGAATATCTGGAGTACCTATACTATACTAAGAGAATAATATAGCATTTCATGGCTTATAGTAAATTATGAAAAATCTGGAAACAACTAAAATACTTACGAATGCATTGTTGAATCTGTTTGTATAGTTTGTGAGTTCCGTAAGGCCAATTTTTCTAAACGCTCCTCTAACACATCCTGAAAGCAGAAAACATTATAAACAAAAGCATATATACTTTAGAATCTTACATTCTCATGTGCTGTAGTAAAATGTTCTCAACACAAAATTATATTTGTATGATAGAACCCATACTCTAATTCAGGGTATATATGGTTATATTGTACAACAGACTTTAGCATCTTGAAAAAAATATCTCCAATTTGATTCCCATATGAAAGAAAGCTGTTAATCTAATAAACTTTTTAAGTACAGAAGAGAATGTCATCATGAATGCAGTTCCCCTAAAAATTGCCCAAGTCCCATGAAAAGGGCTTCCTGGGCTACTACTACTATATAAAAAAAAATTATCAAACAGCCACTAAGCAGTTCAGAGAAAGCCAAATCCCTGATGACACATCATCACTCCCACCACACGTCATCACTTCCACCACACCAATTTCTAGCTAGACCAGTCCTCAGGGGCAAAAGCCAAAGAGAATGGGGTCCATGGGAGAAAAGCTCCAATGGGAACAACAGTCAAAACAAGAGGAAAAAAAAAAAAGATGGAAAAGGCGAAGAAAAAGTTAAAAGAAATTTTCCCTTCATCAAAATAGGTCTTCTCTTTGTGAAGGGTGTTTGCTACTAATACTGCTTGCATTTGCTGGTAAGGATCATTAAAGAAGAGGAAAGTGCACCACCATCACAAACAGCAAACCTTTCTACCAACAGATGACTGAAGCATTGTCTCACCTGTGTAATGCATGGTCTTAACATAAAGCTTGAGCAAAATGATCATGCATCCATACAGTAATCCTTGTGATAGAATACCCCTATGATGTCATCTGATAAGTCCCTCTTGAAATACAAGGAGAGTATACAGAGATGAAACACCAACCATATCTTCTGAAAAAAATGGGCCACTAAGACACTGCTGTTACTGACAATAATGGTTTACTTAATTTAGAGAGGACTGCCTGTTAGGTATGAATATACATTAAGAACCTTTAGAGTCCTCTAAAGGAATTTTTCACTAGGGGTAATTAGACAAGCTTATCTAACCATCTTATTAAATGTAGCATTTTTGTTTATACTAGAAATGGATTACAATCCTTTCCAAGTATATAGCACTTTAACCTCCTAATTTCTCAGCTTTAAGCTCTTCCTTTCTGGTATGTTACTCAAGTATGCTCATTATTTCTGAGAGTCTTTCCTAACTATAATGAATAATTACCATTCCACTACAATATCATAAAGTGTCACTTAAAGAAATCTTTCACACAAATAATGACGTAAACACAAACGACATCTCAAAATTCTTTTTGCAATAGTATAAAAAAAAAGTGAAATTAATGAACTCAGATATTCTTAATATATCCCTAAATAAAAAAAAGTAACTCACCGTGAACCAAGTTAAACAAATAGATACAAACTTCCTGTAAATCAAGCTGGCAGTGCATTTTAATTTGTATAAATACACTAAGTAAATATCATTAATACTAACATTATTATCACCATTTCATTATAATGGTGGCTAGTGGCAAGCCTGTTTGCAGATGATACTGTGTTGTGTGTGGAGAGTGAAGAGGAGTTGCAGAAGGTTGTGAGTGTGTTTTGTGATGTGTGGAAGCAGAGGAAATTGAAGGTAAATGCAAGTAAAAGTAAAGTAATGGTGTTTGAAAGGAAACAGAGTGAAAGTATAGATTGTAAAATCTTACAGAGTGAAAGAAGAAAGTATACTATATTGTGCTGTGGATATGGGGAGAAAAAGACGAGAAGTAGTAAGGGAATTTAAGTATCTGGAATTTGTCTTGGGTAAGTGTTGTGATATGGAAGGAAAGATAAGGGAGAGAGCAGTACAGGGCAGAAGAGTCATTGGGTCCCTTAATAGAATAATGAAGGGCAGAGGTGTAAGTATGGAAATAAAGAGAGGATTAAGGGACAGCAGAGTCCTCCCAACCCTGACCTATGCAGCCGAAACATGGATGTGGAATGAGTCACAGAGGTCAAGAATCCAAGCTGTGGAAATGAGCTATTTGAGAAGAGCATATGGTGTGAGTAGATGGGATGAAGAAAAAAATGAACGAGTGTATGAGAAGGTGGCATGGCAAGGAATTGCAGAATGGTAGAATGGGTGGAACATAATACTCTGAGGTGGTTCAGGCATGTGGAAAGAATGCAAGTGTGGGAGTTTACAAGGAGAGTGTATGATAGTAAGATTAAAGAGACTGGCATGAGAGAAAGACCACCTGTGACATGGGGAAATAGAGTGGAAGAATACTGGAGGGAGAGAAATGGTGGTAGAATGAGTGGAATGGTGTATGCAAGGGATGCATGTAAGGACAGGGATAAGGGGAGACTCTTTTGTCATGGCCACCCCCTGATGGGAGTTCCCTGAGGGAACGGACATCAGAGATATGGATAGATAGATCACATCACAACACCCTGATACCACAGTAGCAATAACAAATATACAGTAATGGTGTTTGAATGGAAACGGAGTGAAAGTATAGATTTTGTAAAATCATACAGTGAAAGAATTAAGTGTACTAAATCGAGCTGTGGATATGGGGGGAAAAAGATGAGAAGTAAGGGAATTTAAGTATCTGGGAGCTGTCTTGGGTAAGTTTGGTGATATGGAAGGAGAGATAAGGGAGAGAGCAGTACAGGTAGAAGAGTTATTGGATACCTTAATAGAGGAATGAAGGGTAGGTGTAAGTATGGAAGTGAAGAGAGGATTAAGAGACAGCATAGTCCTCCCAACCCTGACCTATGCAGCTGAAACATGGATGTGGAATGAGGCACAGAGGTCAAGAAAACAAGCTTGACAGAAGAAAAAAAGAAATTAATTCCACATCCTTCTCCCAACTTGGGAGCATCCAGGGATATCATCCATACCCTTCTAAATGTCATGGTTAGCAATGGACCACAACAATGGAAAGGTATTAATATTACTTTCTGTGTATTTTCCATTACTTGTGAATGTTAATCTACCATTTCATAACGTATTTTTTCATGTTGTGATGGACTTTCCAGACCATGCCCACCATTTACGTGTTAACCAAGAAGTGTTAATAAATATATGACAAAATGCTAATGTACTACCTGGGTATGAGCTGAAAGGATTGGCAAAGTAAATGCTGTAAACTGTTACTTTACAGATTACATAAAAAAATCAAAATGCGACATAGCAATAAGATATCTTTAAGAGATGGCACTCTAAGAATGCACAACTCCCTCACTATACTAGTCAATCAGATAATTACATTCAGAGATACTCCACACACATTCTGTATATATACAACAGAAACATACACATCCTCACCCACATACATTCAACATTCCCCCTCTTACTCTCTCTGTCTTGGTGATGGCAACTCTCCAAAAACTGTTTTGGGGTGGCTCTTCCTGCAACAGTGAGAAACCATAAAGTCAAGGGAAATAAAAATTAAAGTTTTACCCAGATCAGTAAAGGAAGTACTGATTCACTTGCATGGATGGACATTTGTTGTACAAGATTTACTGAAGGTAGGAAAAGCAAGCAAATCTAGAGGAGAGAACGTGTAAGTATGTATGTTCGGCTCTCACACACTCACTCTTCTCCTCTCACTTTTCCTCTGTCCTGGAGGTGGTAAACCTTTAAAAAAAGTTTCAGGAGTGAATCTTCCTCCTACAGTGAGGAAAAAGGGAGTCTATGGGATATACAAATTAAAAGTATCTATCTATTTATATAGCTGACACCCATTCCCTCTGGAAACTCGCATCAAATGGGTGGCCACAACAAAAGAATCTCCACTTATCCATCCTTGCATGCCTCCCTCACAAGCAACATTCCATGCATTCTTCCACCATTTCTCTCACTCCAGTGCTCTTCCATACTATTTCTCCAAGTCACAGGCAGTCTTCCTCTCAAACTAACCCCTTTAATTGTACTATCATACATTCTCCTTGTAAACTTCCCATCTCACATTCTTTCCAAACCATCTCAAAGCATTATGTTTCACCCACTCTACCACTCCAAACTCTATTCCCTTTGCATTTCCTGCCATACCAAGTCTCTCATACACCCTTTCATTACTTTCTTCATTCCATCTATTCATACCACATGCTTCTCTCAAACAGCTCATTTCCACGGCCTGGGTTTGCCAGATTAATAAAAGAAGAACTTATTATCTTGTATGGACATCTGCATATAGCAGAAGGGAAAGTAATTGACTGAAGCTAACTGTATCAGCATCTGTATAGAAGAGGGTGTACTGAAGGCAAGGAAAGCAACTAGTTGAAACCTACAGCAAATCTGAAATGCAGAAAAAGAATATACATGTATTAAAGATGTACTAAAAATGCTAATGGCAGAATACATGCATAAAATATTCAGCATAAGAACACCAATCATAATTAAATAAATTTCACTATTTGATAGTTTTACCAGGCTTTTGCACCCTCAATAAGTAATAAAGAAAGATGGAATCCCTTGCAGTGAGAAGGTTCTTAACAATACTGTTCTCTTTTCCACAAGTTGGTGATGATCAGCCTCATCAATGGTGACTTCTCACTGGCAGTGTTGCAATTGAGGGAAGAGTCTAGGAACAACTCTTCATAAGGCAAAGATAGATAAAAGCTAATGTATGTCTTAACATGTTCAAATAATCTTGTACCAGTATTGAAATCAGCAGTTATCAAACTGAGAAATGGCAAACCAAAAGAATTCTACAAATCAGTTACAGTGCTCTGATGTGGGGATAATGATTTACCAGCTTCAAAACAAACACCTGTACTTACTTTTGACAGCTGATGTCGCATCTTCTTCTTATTGCTCCAGTACTGTCGTACATCATATTCTAATTCAAGAGGAATCTGAAAAAAAAATAATTTAGAACCAATTAATCTTTGCCACCAAGCACAAACTTGCTGGGGTAATTCTTAATCTATATACACACTCTAGTCCATCCTGCTGTAGGTAAGAAGTCTAGCCCCCCATTGGTTCATCTGATCACACCCTCATAAATGTATCTATTCTAACAGCAGCTCCCCTGTAGCAGCCCATGTAAGCATAAATACTGGCACCTGAACAAAGCTGACTGGAATAACTTAAGTAACTTCTTTTCTGCCTTTCCTTGGGTAAATTACTGTCTCTTATGTGGTGATGCTTCTGTATCCATCAAATGCATAGCAGAGGTTATTCTTGCTGGACTGGAAGCATTTATCCCCCTTACTCCAAGACAACCTCTCCATCCAATCCATGGTTCAACCGTTCCTGTTCTGAGGTCATTAAGGCAAGGGATCAGGCATATTGGGCTTGGAAAAGCTCTCTTTCCTCTGGCTCCAATTCAGCTTTCATTAAAGCCTGTAATCAATGCAAGCACATTCTCCATAAAGTCTTTGAATCCCTCTTCAACTCCCATATACCTAGACACCTCGAAAATCACCAGTATGGCTCCCGAAAGGTGAGATCCACTGACAATATTTTTTCCCATCTTACTAATTTCTGGTCATCATTCCTGAAAGATTTTGGGGAGTTATGTGTAGACGCCCTTGACATACCTAAGACTTTTGAAAGGGTGTGGCATCAGGGACTCATCTCTAAACAACCGTCTTTTGGTTTCCCTCCCTCACTTTGCTACTTCATATCAGCTTCCTCTCCGGCTGATCAATCTCTGTAGTTTTTTTTTTCTACGTTAGCTGAGATGGCACGGGCAGCTAAGGCCCTAATCAAGGCCATTCCATTAACAATATATATATATATATATATATTTTTTTTTTTATTTTTATTATACTTGAACGCTGTTTCCCGCGTCAGCGAGGTAGCGCCAGGAAACAGACGAAGAAAAATACCCCATCCC